>JBBPNU010000051.1:0-35724 GCA_038091055.1 Leccinum angustisporum
AAATACTCACCTAGAACCGGTGTTGAAGAGGACTGAGGTGGCGACTAGAGTGAGTGTGTGTACGAATGCACCGAAAGAAAACTTACCAGTGAAGGACTTGGGAGGAGTGCCGATCGAAATGGTCCCATACCATACTCCATCTCGTGACAAATCAACGCCGGCTCCGGACCCGGCCCGTTGCACAGGAGAAGGATGGGGCGTTCCCGTGTTTGTTTCGGAGCCATCCATACCACTTGGCCCACGGATGATCTTGCTAAAAACGTGTGAGCAAAAACGATGCCTGAGGATATCACAGGTCGATTTACGTGTTATGTGATGTAGCACGAAATTCGCGTGCGTCGGTATCAGAGCGTTTCGTGAGTGGTATGGCTATACCAACACTTCCTCCCCTAGGATCAGATGCTTGTGCCGCCAGAAGAAGAACAGGCACTGTGACAGCAATGGTTATGATCACCTTGAAGAACATTAGGTAGTCAATGTGGAGGAAAATAAATATCATCAAGTACGTACGCCTGACTTATATAAATGTCGGGATGGCATCACATCTAGGAACTAACCGGATAATACTTGAACTGATGAAGTACATTCGGATCACCGAAACAGGTATGGGTGAAGAGTTTCGCGAAAGAGTCTAGACTCACAAGTCGGAATCAACCGAGAGAACTCTTGATGGTGCATGGTGTCACCAAGTTACCTCCAGTGCAAGGCGGAGCGGGTGATGGTAGAAGGGCGGTGAGTTGGTGGTGCCATCTACACCTTGCTTTCGATCAGTGCAAATTTTCGGCCATGTCACTAGCATTTCGTTGGGGAAGCAATTTAGTTATCACATTTCCACGTCAGGGAGAACAGGTGGGTGTAGAACTCGGCCGTACTCACGACCACCGTTGTGCCTCACTACTACTTTCCAAGGCTCTTTTCGAACTTGGCCAGAGATTGTTTTCCTGGGACACAGTGACAGGAGACAAGTCTCGGGTTTGCTTTGTGGGTCAATGGGAGAGATACGAAAACATGTTGATGTCTATGATCATGTTCAAGTTGGGGCAAGACATAGACTGAAGGTGTGTTCAGCGGCGAATGTTCTGAATTATAATGTTGCTAAAAGTGGTTGAATACCGCCAAGGCTTGAGAAAAGTGTATACAGTACATATGCTCATAATGCATAACGTCGGGGCCGACCAAACCCAATGCATATGCAAGACGAGGAAGTGTGACAAAGTGTGACCCAAATGTCACACAGCTACGTTTGCAAGCCATCTCCTGCCTCGATAACCTTGCACGGAATCGACACAACTGCTTCGACAACACCAAATCTTCGGCCGGCAGGAACGGCGGACCGATGGGGTCATGCCCACATCGGGGCATTCGCGCGTGCGGAGTTGTAGGGGAGCAGGGGCTCCCAGCTTAGGCACACAGTCCTCCATAGAGCGCACGCGCTCCACAATAGGACTTTAATTGATGCAAAAAATAAAAATAAAAATAAAAATAAAAATAAAAATAAAAATAAAAATAAAAATAAATAAAAATAAATAAAATAAAAAAACACCAAATCTTTGCCCTCGTCATACTCTAATACCACCCTCTCGAGCTGCCTGCACAAGTCCATCGCCTCAACCCTTGCCGCGCATGGCTCCTCTGCGTCAACGTCATCGTCATCATCAATTTCAATTACATCTTTTCACGGCTGCCTCGTACTGAACCGTCTCCATAATCTCATCCTCTCCCTTCTCACCAGTTGAAAAAAATTCAACCTGTGGGGGACTCGGAGCACATACTATGTCTGAACCTCATCCGCGGTGACCAGCATCCCAATAACGGCAGTGGCGATGTGTGATGATGACAAAAACTGGAATATGCGCCTCGAGGGCGCTGTACGCGCATTCGAGGACAGTTTATTGGCGGAGAGCATCTACAGACGGGATTGGCGCGAGACGAGGCTGGACGCATACGGTGATGGACGCGCTGATCAGGGCGCGTCGTCGATGATGCCGACGGGCAAAGGCGGCGGTGGCCCGGGTGGCGGCAGTGCATCAGACGTGGCAGCCTAGATGGGACATCATGCACATGTTAGGGTCTTGGATCTGCGACGACTGCAAGGGGGAGGGGTGCATCTGTACAAAAGAAAGAAAGAAAACCTAGTAGATAGCTATCTCTTTATTCCTGGACTGTCAGGGGGCACAGGTACTATTGCCAGTGGCAATGAGGCGGCAGCGTTTCCGGTGTTCGGATCGAGCAACATTACTTGTAGTGGTTGTGTTGAGTGATCTAAGTTACTTCTAAACATGGAAATGGGTCTGTTCCAGGTTTTGCTTGCGATTGCGGTCTTGTTTTCGTCTTCGACCAAAGTCTCTTCACCTCGAGGACATCTACTCCAACACGCACATTTGAGCGGAAATTGAACCCTATTCATTGTTCAACCAAGTACGTCAGTCTCTCGCCTTGCCCGCGACCCCGACGCTTTACTAATCAGCGATGCTGTTCTGCCGTCTGGTATTCGGGCTGAATTTAGTTGCCTACTCGCAGTGGGTAACACGACAGCAATGACACGACGACGCAACCGTGAAGGCGACAAGTCGCCGACGACAGCAACGGTGCGACCACGAGATGCAGTGCACGCACTTGCCGGCTCCGACGCGACGCCAACTTGGACTCGGACGTGACCACGACCGACGGTGCAATGCCAACTGACGACTCGACGACGTCCTCGTCATTCCTTCAAACTCACCCGGGGCCACCCCTCCCTGTAGCTGTCCGCTCGACGAAGACAACGAAGACAACGGCAACAACTCACGGCACGACATCGCAGCGTGCTGGTGCTACCTCGACACGATGTTGTAACAATACCCTCTCCCTTGCCCACACGGAACCGACCACGGCGCGACGGCGCGCCACCACGACGACCGCATGTGTTGACTCAGACGACGGCGACGTGGGAAAGCGATGACGGAGAGACGAGGACGGGGACAATGCTGCAACGTCGACAACGACACGACGACGCGGCGTGACAATAACGATGCATAATTAAGACAAGTATTGGGTGTGCTCTTTGGGTCAATGGGAGAGATAACAAAATGTTCATGTCTATAATCATGTTAGGGCAGGACATAGACCGAAGGTGTGTCCAGCGACGAATGTTCCAAATTATAATGTATTTCAATACTGCCTTTGAGAAAAGTGTACACATATGTCCTGTATTCCGGGACAAGTTGACGAAAGTGTCCGTACACCATCCAAGAGAGCATGCAGCCCAGCCATTCGTTTGTTGTTTCAATAATGTTTAATGGAGTCTGTGAATCATACTCACCGCAGATGGGACATTATGCACATGTGAGGGATTTGGGCCTGCGAGGACTGCTAGGGTAAGGGTTAAAATGGCAGTTGTCTTGTTACTCAGTCAAGGAGAGGCGGCCCCGGGCCCACGATGCGAGGGGTTGTTTTGGAGCGAGTCAGCGACGATACACTTGAATTGGTGTAATCCGTGCAGTGAGCCAACAGTTTGCGACGACTGCGTTGAAGACTGGAGATCGTTCGCGCTGGGATCGCCAGTGTCGCATGCAACGTCCGAATCAGTCGAGGGGAAAATATTTTGAGTTCGTGTGTGGTACAGATGATTGTATAGCCAAGATTGAGAGGGAATACTATTCGTATTTATGCGACCCCTCTTCGGAAGAGCTCAAGGATGTCGAGTATGATAATACAGAATAGGAGGGTGGTGGCAGGTCATGACTCTACAATCGGACATCTTGTGCAAAAAACACTACTGTGTAGTGTGTGTCTATTATATCGGCGTAAGCTCTGCGAATCCGACTCGTGGTGACTCGCTGTTGAAATCAAACACGGTATAGATCTGTTGGAGGAAGATGGTCCCGATTGACCAGAATCCTAGTCGGGTTCACCGGTCAGCATGGGAAGAGGAAATGCTGAACAGAAGAATCTCACCAGGATGCCTTTCCACAGCCCGAATTCCGCTAAAACAATTGGATGAGCGAGGAATAACCCGACCCTTGTTGAGGTCATCGGCAGGCATTGAAAACGACCTTCCACCAATGGTGAAAGTCATGGAGGGAAAAGACCTGCATGGGACTACAAGGAGTCAATCAAAAGTACAAAAATCGATCGAAACTCACAGGTGTAATAACCATTGTCATGAGGTGCCCCACCGCCAGCCATGTGCAGGGCGAAAACTTGGAGCGGATCACCAAAAATGAGGTTGGAACCAGTGTCGATGATGGCGGGTACATTTGACAGAGGTGTTGCGTAGTTGACTTTAATGTAATCTATCCTTATCGCCCAGAGAGCCTGAAAGGGCAATCTAAATATGCATCCCTACCCCCTGGCGTTTGCGCTCGAGTCGGTATAGTGATTTTGATGTATGAATTGGATGGTAGTCAGCACAAAACTGTCATCCATTTTTTCTGCTAATGTAAATGATATATCATTGCTCTGTCATGTACCAGATCCCTCACAATGTGATATATGACATGAGCTTAGTATTGACTCATGTACCAATATATCATTGCTCTAGCATGCACCAGATCCCTCACAATGTAATATATCACATGAGCTCATTGACTCATATACCAATATATCATTGCTCTAGCCTGAGCATGCATCAGATCCCTCACAATGTAATATATCACATGAGCTTATTGACTCATATACCAATATATCATTGCTCTAGCATGCATCAGATCCCTCACAATATAATATATCACATGAGCTCATTGACTGATATACCAATATATCAGATCCCTCACAATGTAATATATCACATGAGCTTATTGACTCATATAGCATGCACCAGATCCCTCACAATGTAATATATCACATGAGCTTATTGACTCATATACCAATATATCATTGCTCTGTCATGTACCAGATCCCTCACAATGTGATATATGACATGAGCTCAGTATTGACTCATGTACCAATATATCATTGCTCTAGCATGCACCAGATCCCTCACAATGTAATATATCACATGAGCTCATTGACTGATATACCAATATATCATTGCTCTCTGGCATGCACCACATCCCTCACAATGTAATATATCACGTGAGCTTATTGACTCATATACCAATATATCATTGCTCTAGCATCATGCACCACATTCAAAATGTAATATATCACATGAGCTCATTGACTGATATACCAATATATCATTGCTCTCTGGCATGCACCACATCCCTCACAATGTAATATATCACGTGAGCTTATTGAGTCATATACCAATATATCATTGCTCTAGCATCATGCACCACATTCAAAATGTAATATATCACATGAGCTCATTGACTGATGCACCAGATCCCTCACAATGTAATATATCACGTGAGGTTATTGACTCATATACCAATATATCATTGCTCTCTAGCATGCACCACATCCCTCACAATGTAATATATCATGTGAGCTTATTGACTCATATACCAATATATCATTGCTCTAGCATGCACCACATTCAAAATGTAATATATCACATGAGCTCATTGACTGATGCACCAGATCCCTCACAATGTAATATATCACGTGAGGTTATTGACTCATATACCAATATATCACTGCTCTCTAGCATGCACCACATCCCTCACAATGTAATATATCACGTGAGCTTCAAGTTATTGACTCATATACCAATATATCATTGCTCTAGCATGCCAGTGCACTACATTCAAAATGTAATATATCACATGAGCTCATTGATTGATGCACCAGATCCCTCACAATGTAATATATCACATGAGCTCATTGACTCATATACCAATATATCATTGCTCTCTAGCATGCACCACATCCCTCACAATGTGATATATCACATGAGCTTTATATGACCTATATGATATATGAACATGTGTAATTCCTTAGTGCATATTCAGGTATACTTGAACATATATAGAACAATATATCATTCATGGCTCAGGTGTTCTGTTCCCCAGCTGGATTTAATTTTGAAGTGCTACTGATATATCAACATATGTGGTTGCTTCAGTAATGATGTATTGTTTGAATTTATTTCCTGTAGCATGCACTAGGCCCTCCGGTGTAGATAAATAATATAGTATCACACACACAAACATGTTGTATATACTTAGACATATAATGTAGGTCATCCCTCCAACACCGGGCCTCCAGAACATGACTTCCACATTGACTTGAATGATGCTACTAAACCCAAGCGTAGCGCAGCTTGTTGTTTGGCATAAGCCACCCAACCCTCACGTTCTACTTCAGTTTCGAAAGAGCGAGTGCATACACGCTGCAACCACTGATTTGCTGCCCATTCAAAGAATGCCTCAACTCGTCTCATTTCTTCTCGGAGTAGACAAACCTCCTCAGACCATCGAGCCTGACGGGCTCGTGCTTTGCACCATTCAACTCGCAAACCTGTTGAAGTGCACAGATGTTCATCGGTGGCTAAGTTGAAGGAACGACAAAAGGTAGACTTACAGTCTTGAAGATCGTCATCTTTCCGTCCCATCACACCCGGCATCTTCCAAATCCACGAGAAATCTCTCGTACCTTCTGTTTGGCCATCCAGCATATCCGACATATATCTCATGTCGGTATCATGCAAAGGGCGCAGAACGGCATCCCACCCGTCCTTGCCAAGCGAAGGGGCAAGCGCCTGCAAGCGTTGATATGCGACCATGTACCTAGCCTTAGCACGTAGCTTCTTTTTTGCACTGTGGTCGAGGGCTCCGCGTGCTCGTGTGTTGGCACGCTGGCCTCGTACATTAGTTTTTTTGAACAGCGTGATATGGGCATGAATCTGGATTGCCCGCCGAACGTCGTTGAGGGCATCGTTGGCCTGTGCCTGACGCAATTCCCACTCGATGCGCTGAAGTCGTGGATCGCAAGGGGTTCCGGAAGGCAAGTCCGATGGGAATAATAACGACATCTTTTCAGGTTTGTTTTCATCGTCACTCTGAAGCCGGTCGTTCCGCAGAGCAGCGACCGAAGGCATGTATAGTACCTGAACGTGCATCCATAACTCGAATCTCCTCTGAAGAGCATTGCGGCGGGCTGCAATGTTTGCTTTATGTAGGTCGGTAGCATGAGATCCTTGTTCGGCAACGTCCCAAGCCAAACGACGTCTCAGAGATGAAATTAATAGACGAGTGGAAATAGGTAGTAAACGACTTACTGGATTTCCTCAATGTCGATCCCTTGTGATATTAACACAAACGGAGAGATATCCGTGTGAAGCGACACATCGGCACGGTCTACAAGTTCCCGTGATTCTTCTTCGGCGAGGCGGAGCTTCACCTCTGACAGCGTCAAGGCTACACATGACCAAACTAAGTATTGAGCTGGCGAGGACACGAAATTGCTCACGCGTGACTTGGTTTTCGAACGGATTCATTTTAGTCCCTGTCGTGTCTTCACTCCAGGTTTCCAGGTCGGAGATCCATTCCTTCAGTTTCAAGGGCTCGATGGTTGTCTGCAACTCTTCGAGTTCTCGCTGATGGTTTCCTGCCCAGTGAACCGCCTCAGTAAACTTGCGCAGCAACGTTCGTCCTAGAAGTATGACAGAAAGGTAGGCACACGAGTAATCAACTTGAAGGTTACGTTCACTTACCCATTGCAATGCTTTTCTTCCAGTTTGAATCACCAAAATGGTCGTCTAAATGGTCCCGGCGCCCCCCGGGACCCATCTCTTTGGTACTTGAAGCCACGCGGTTGAAATTAGCCCACCCACGTTCCGGAGCTTCTCCATCGGTGCGGCCGACCCAGCGGGAGAAATTGAAAGAAAACCGTGTTTGGCATGCCTGAACGTGCGCCTTGAGGTGGAATTTCGGAACAAAGAAACGTATGATTTTGTCTTCGTGGTTGAGCCGGAGGTGTTCAGGAAGGTTTGACATTCGAATCGAGAGTTTCTTGTGCCATTGACATGCTATGTCGTAGGAGAAATTGTACATTCGCAGTCCAAAATGCGCGATGGCGGAAAATATGATGTAGTCCATATTGATGTACCTAGTAGATACATAGACGTTCAGCAAAAAATCACAGAATCGATGTGCACTTACCTCTCCCCCATTTGAAGGTCTCCTACACCATTCGGGAGTTTCATTTCGTGACGGGCACAATCCACTGTTCCGACACCAGTGACTGCCAGCCCACGTGAAGACTTCGTATCAGCGCTGTTGACGGCGCTGTGACTCACACAGGTGCTCTTCTGTTCGAAACCTCCATCAGTGACAAACGTAAGACAACTAAACTTTGATGCGTGACTGACTTCCTGGGGCAATTTCGCATGATGGGCCAAGTATGTCTTGTACGTATCTTCCTCGACAAAATACGCCCATCCCCGATTCAGACTCGGGTCAAGCGCTTCGGATGACACAGCTTTCCGCTTGAGGCGGAAATTTGCATCAATTGCGACGAAAAGTGCGTACATCCAACTTTGTGCGGGCGGTTTCGTCTCCCAACCATCCGGTAAGTTGATCCCAGGATGAGGACACGCCGGGCATCTAACCACACACTCGCCTTCCTTCGTCGCCTCGATTCCGTTTGCATCGTGGCCCCGCCCCGCCCGCTTCAACTGCTTCAAGTGTCGAAATTCCCGAGTCATCCGCAGGAACGGCGCGTATCGATCGCGCACTTCTTTCAGCCCAGTATTGTCTGTGAGTCGTGCCAGACTGTTGTAGTACTCATACGCAGAGGCTTTTGACTCCAGGGAAAGCAGATGAAACGACTTGAGAACTGCAAATGTAGCAGCTGTCCGGGGTTCGGAAGTAGTCGCCGGAAACCAACGACAGCGGATGAGTTGTTTGTAATTCGTTTGTGCTGACTCGCATCCACAGAAATCCAAGCTGACAGTATGGACACCATTGACGTCAATCACTACGAAGTCGTCGCCACCGGCAGGCTTGCAGTTGTAACAAGTGACTCCAGGAGGATGGCCTAGTTGGATGCGAAGACCTAGTGATTTCAGGGTGACGCGCTCAAAGTAATCGCCATTCCACTCCTGCGATCATAGTATCAGCCGCCGAGCCCACGTCAGTGAGGATCTGGATCACACCTCAATTCTATGCAGTGGAGCAGTCAAATGACGAGATAGAACACACTCTGAACAGAGTAAGTGTGTCCCGAAGCAATCCTCACAACGGTAACGTGGTCTTGCACTCAGGTTACCGCAGCCACAAGCTTCGCGTTGATAATCGCCACGACCTTCCAGGCGAATGAACTCGTCAAGGAATGATGAGCGTTCAGGGAGCCACTGAAGAAGTGGGTGGAGCTGTGCATAATCAGACAGGTTTGTAGCTCCAATCCAATGTGCTTGCTTACGCTGGGTACTTGTCTTTTTCTAGGTTCCCCGGCATCATCTTCGTCTACACCTTGCTCATGCTCGATTCCTGTATCAATTTCATTTGTTGGGGTCTCCTGCCAGTGTTCGCCCACAGCACCAGATGATGTCGGTTGGTCGTTCTCAGTTACTGACTCTACTTCCATAAACTTTGAATGTATTGATATGTTTCCATGTTTGTTGGCTCGGTATGTGTGGTGGCGATTGAATTTCACTTCCTTGCTCTCAGGCTTGAGCTTAGTGATGCGAGGTTTCTTGGTAGGTCGCCCACCAGCCATGTTGAACGAGGAAGATGAGGAAGACGTGAGCGAAGGCCACGGAACTGATGTGAGCCGGCATCAGCTTCTGGATTTTCCTTCCCAACGACAGGCCTTTCAAGAGCGATGTATCACTACGTAAGAGGGTCTCTACAGTGGTATATAATTTTCCTGTTATAATGTTCGTTCCCACTTCTCCTTTACACCGTACCTCGTACCCAACAACTTATAACTAATCATGTCCACTCGAAATGTGATTTTTTTACTTGTTCAAGTTTACTTCCACTGGACTGACATATCTCCCCCAAGAACTCTGCTGGTCGCCCACGGCGCCGGCTTCATGGTCAGAACCTAAGGCTTTCGATGAACAACATGGAGCCGATGTCCCTCTGTGGATCACAGCTCGCGTGGGCTGTCCACCATTTTTATGATCGAGGTGACTGGGAGTTCCACTCTGTCCGAGAGCGGCAGATGTTCTTTCGTGAAATGGCCCATGAATTCAACCATAGGTGGCCGCTGAGGGATGTCATGTTCCCCTCCATCCCATTTCCAGGTCCACTTGATGATGCGCAACAGCAAGAGGTTGCGGACAAGCTGAATCTACTCCGTCGAGTACGTCGCATGGATCTATTCGACACTGACATGTCTGACTGGTAAACAGTACTTCCAGTACCTGTGGCTGTGGATCAATTACGGTCGACGCTATTTCACGATCAACTGGCTGCCGCAATCGGGGATGCCTCAGAATGACTGATAGATATCACAATATTGGTGTACTCTTACAATATCATGTCAATTATGCGTGTACTCGTCTTATTTGTTCTGAGTAGTACAGTATCCGTCTTCAGCTAAAAAAGTACCTTCAACGACGCCGATATACAATATTACAGAGTCAACAAGTTCAACAACGAATGTAATTTTGGTAACGGAACAATCTACCCTTGTGCATAGTAGCGATATCCCGGTCCTCCATTGTTGCCATTAGCAAATCTTCTATCACAAGCACAGTATGTCTGACGCGCTTCTTCAGACCAGAAAGTCGACCGTCATCATCGAGGCTGCTTGTATTGGTGGCTGTAAGCGCCATCTCCACTTCCCCCACAGCTGTGTGTATAACCATAATAGTGTCGTAGCACCTAGTATTGATGTAGTTGATGCAGAGGGCTTCCATTAGCAGGTACAGTGATGGCTCACTGAACAGGCTCTCAAATGTCTGTTCAGTGTCTGACTCGGAGTCAGTTGCCTCGTTCTCACTAAGTACAAAGGCTCGTTGAAGTTATTGTCACGGTGAAATCACACGTAAGTATGACGTACATATCTGAGTTTTTTTGGACTTGGAAACTGAGGCGCTTGAACCGAGCCCTTGCATTTATTTCATTGCGATGGCTGGCATACCCGCATCACATTAGACAATTGAAATCATTAGCAACTATACTCACCATTGGTAATACTTTGCTCGTGAAGCACGAGCCGCCATTTTTTTTTCTTGTGGTGTCTTATATAGCCTCGGTCGAGGCATAGTTTTGAGCAATGTAACCTGGGCTTGAATTGGAAATCATTGACGCAACGCGAGTCCGCGTGAACAAAGTACAATATTGAACGGTTGAACTTGCACTCATTGACTCTCCACACAATTTTTTCTATCGTGTTATGCAGTGTCCAAAGGTCAAGACGGCAGCGTTAAAATCCACCTTTAACACAGACACCGTCAAAGCAAATATGACCATAGTACTATACTGTATTACTAGTGGATGATAGGAGATTTACCGGGATTGCGTGGCAATAGGAGACTTACTGAATTAACCGGCACGACATATTACCTTCGCATACGGCCAACACAATGCTGAAACAACACCAGAGATAAGTTACTGCAAGCTGCAACTTGAACTTTTTGATAGATGTTGCCGAGTACCTTCGCATACTGCCAACACATCGCTGAACAGCACCGTGACCAGAGACAACAAATTGTCAACAATGACCGACAGCAAGTTACTGCAACCTGCAACTTTGCCCTACCTCCGTCGGACACCTTTGATGCACAATGATACAGGCTCAGGCTGCGGGAAAAAGCGACTGTACGGACTCAGGGAATTTAAGGACATGGACATTGAATACATATTTTTAAAACACGACTGTAACAATACGTAGATATGGGATAAACACTGTTACTCCGTGTCATTATAGACAGCATCCATCAATTTTTCAAGGCGCTGTTGAAGTTTCCCAGGGGTGACATAGTCGACGTCCACCCTCCCTCTTTCAATGACGCGGTACCTTGTTTGTTAGTGAGCGAGTTAGCTGAATCCCAACGGTGACCTGGTTGTTGCTTACCCTCCAGTTACCCCCACCGTCCTGATTTTATTTCGTGCTCCAGATAAGCTAGTGCATTGAACGATCGTTTGATATGTAGGTATGACTTGAAAGAGCGCATCTGATATTTGGTTGGCACGTCAGCACTCTTTGTGGTAGACGAGAAACGTACCCTGCACAAGGCCGAATACCTGGGGATTGGTTTGCGAAGGAATGTCGAGTACGCGGACCAAGAAGACTTCTAAGAACCTTGTGCTGGCGTGTTGCATCAAAACGAAATAATGTTGCTGGCTCATGTTGAGAGTGCAGCGAGGGAAGGGGAATGGGGGAAGGGGCAAGGGAGTAAAAGACTCAGAGAGACACGGCACTTTCAACCTTACCTTTCAACCTCCGGTGCCACCATACAATTAAGTAAACGATCTCGATTGTGAAGTTCGGAGCACTTATTTCTGTCTAGTAACCCGTCATTGCTTCTCGTCGCAAACAGATAAATTAGTTAACAAAGTGGCGTACCATGGTAGTAGTGGCGAATCACATACGGCGGTTTCTTCACCTACGCGGCCTAGGAACAGCTTGAAATTGAAGTAAATGGTATCCACAGCTCGGATTCTGCTGCCTCGGAATTGAAGTCAATGATATCCACGTAGAGAATGAGGGAGGGGAACGAAAGAACTCAGAGACGTGGTGTTTCATCCTTAACTTTTTCCTCCGACGCCACCATACAATCGAGTAAGCGATCGCGATTATAATGTACGGTGCTCAGCAGTACCTGTCATTGCTTCTCATCGCGACGAACAATCAGCTAACAAAGTTCCAGTGGCGTACCAATGTGTAGTAGTGGCGAAGCATGGGTGCGTCACCTACGCGGACTCGCCGGAGGCCCTTGACGCCCAGCGGGAACTGCTCGGAATGAACGAGTAAGCGATCGCGATTATAATGTACGGTGCTCAGCAGTACCTGTCATTGCTTCTCATCGCGACAAACAATCAGCTAATAAAGTTCCAGTGGCGTACCAAGTGGCGAAGCATGGGTGCGTCACCTACGCGGACTCGCCGGAGGCCCTTGACGCCCAGCGGGAACTGCTCGGAATGAAAGTGGACGATATCAACATTGAACAAGTATCAATCAAAGACACTTACCGACTGTGGCATTTTCTTAGCATACAGACTATATCATATCCAGATGCGGCTACCGTACAGAATGTGGTCCTACGTTGTGTCAAGGTGGTGATGAAAATTGTGGGACGTGTCCAGACTCAGTGGCGTGCCGCGATGGCAGATTACATAATGATTGGTCCGTTACTGCCCGCGCGGCCTAGGAATACTCGAAATTCATGTATTCTCATTTTTAATGAATAGACTGATCAACTATTAGTTGGTGACGACAGAACTTGGATCTAGTACATCACATCAAGAGCAACTGTGGTAGATAGCGATAGAAAATTGTGAAATGTGTCCAAACTACCTTGAAGTCCATCGTCTGTGCTGCCTACTAAGGAACCACTCGGAATTGAAATTAACGATACTCAATCAACTTGTCGATCGCCCGCCGGCTCTTTGTCGTCCCATGCTGGGCGGTCTACGAAATTAAACTTTAGACCGGCTGGCATTTCTCAAGTATCACCGTGCATTTTCCTCCCCTCGCACACATTTCCCTCTGCATCAACGAGCCTTGGTCGTTCCGTCTCGTTGTCATTATTGAACGATTGACAATATTCTATTTCCCTCCGCATCAACGAGCCTTGGTCGTTCCGTCTCGTTGTTGTTATTGAGCGTCTCGTTGTCGTTATTGAGCGATTAACAATATTCTTGTTTGACTCTTCACATTAAAAAGTAAGTTAATTAGCATTACGGTCACAAGCAAGCTGAGCTCACGCAATCATGCATTCCCTTGCAGTGGCACCACATTCATGGACAAACACCGAACAAGATGAATACATACAAGAGTACCACGACGCATTCATGCAGTCCCAAGCAAAACGCGATTACGCAGCGTTCTGGCCGCCTTTTTTCCAAGGATGGTTTGCAAGGTTCCCAGAACGTATGGTCATATTCCCGAGCATACCAATCGATGTCGAGCTTTCTGAAGAGCAGAAGAAGACAGTGGGAGCAGCGGTCAGTCTGCGGCAGGATGTGAGTGGACTTGTTGACGTACGTGTCACTGATGCTGAGCCGAACGGTTTCAGAAACTGCAGAACAAACTCCGAAACATGTGGGGAGCACGCAGGAAGGCTCGCCAGGCAAAGGAAACGGATGCCCAGAGTTCGGCAAGCTTGATTACGTCGTTGATGGAGGCAAAGGAAACACGCACTCGAAAGCCGCAGAAGATCGAGGCCTACATGGACCTCTACTACAAGGATAAGATTCGGCCACTTATCGAGGGTGCTGAGGACGTACAGGAAGATGAAGTCATGGCTGCCATAGCCGACGGTGCGAACAAAAAGAAAAATCTTCCGCCCAAACTGGCCACGATTATGAAGACGGCGCGGGAGATGTATCAGCAAGAGAGCAAAGAAGTCAAGGCAGCGGTCGAGCAACGCTGGAAAGAAATGGCGGAAGAGAAGGAGAAGAGTAAACTTGAAGGTGGCGGGGGGATGACTCGGAGGGACCCTATGTTGTAAGTGGACAAACTCTGCATAGAATTGCATGCACTCACC
The DNA here is from genome assembly GCA_038091055.1 of Leccinum angustisporum. Classification (NCBI taxonomy): domain Eukaryota; kingdom Fungi; phylum Basidiomycota; class Agaricomycetes; order Boletales; family Boletaceae; genus Leccinum; species Leccinum angustisporum. Next base: position 14,531 of record JBBPNU010000051.1, read on the forward strand.
GCATCCGAGCAGCTACATCGATAGGCTTGGCCCCACTATAGGCCATTTCCTGACCGGGCTACAAGAGCTGACAGGTTGGTCGTTCTGTGTCCTCATGGGTGGGCCAATGCCGGACGCCGACCTGAGAGGAAAAATTGACGCATATAGTGTTCACATTGGAACGACCAACCTTGGGTATACCTTCGATCAGGTCAATCCGAACTTTGTTACGGATATCATGCGACCATTCAAGAGTTTTCTGGATCAAGTACCTGGTAAGTCGGGTTGTAGGACCTAAGGAAATGGCGGAGAAACTGAAACGTTCAAGCCCAAGGGAATTCATTGCCAAATACGGATGTCACAGAAGGCGGTTGCAATGATACTTTGGAAACTGCGAATGCCCAGGCTCTGTCGGGCTTGCTGGCTAAAGCAAAGGTGGCCTGGCCTCTCGAGTCAGATCTCTCCCCCGACAACGTTCCTGATGGCGGCCTCAAACCTGAGGCCCGTGACTTCGACGACATTCCAATCAACAACTCCTCGGTTCCACCTCGACCCACTTCACAGCCGCCACAGATCCATTCCATGGCTGTCGACGCGACAGCCCAGCATCATCATAATTCCTCCGACCTTACCACCGGGACTACATTGCCTTCAAACAACGTCGAGACTCCATCGCCCTCCGAAACTCCGTTGCTCTCAAACAGCACCGAGACTCCGTTGCCCTCCAACAGCACCGAGACTCCATCGCCCTCACAGAGCACCGAGAAGACTCCATCGCCCTCAAAAAGTGCCGAGACCCCGTTGCCCTCAAAGACTCTGCAGCCTCAGCAAAATGACTCTAGCTCGACTTCTAAGTCCGTTGCACAAGATGAGCAGCCTGAGACTTCGTCTACGGTGGAATCCCAAGCCAAGCTACCCGCTGATCAGCAACCTGTGAATGTTCCTGGCGATACTCAAGGTGAAGCCGGCACACTCCCTCCAATCGCTGATGCCATCCAATCCTCCACAAAACGAAAACGTCAGCCATCCAAGCGCAATGACGAAGCGAACACCATTGGCGTAGAACCGAGCGGTGCAAAAAGTGTGCCGTCAAAGTGAGTGAGTGGTCCCGAGTTTCTGAACATTAATTAATACGCTTGTTAGGAAAAAGAGGACAGCGTGAGCGCGGAGTGAGTCCTTCAGGATCACGTTAGTGTTACGTAGTCAGATCTCGAAGACATGGGTAGTACGGTATGCTCGTGCATAGCTAGTACATATAATTTCTTGTTATGACATGGGGGTAGTGCATATAATTTCTTGTTATGGCCACCAAAATGCTTGCTTCAGATGGCCAATGCATCGGTGTGTGCACAGTCACTTTCAGCAATATACAATATGTCACACGGCAATCCAATGATTGGATTGCTAGCACGTTTGATACATTAGCTAGTGTGAGTGATATATGAATGGGAATAACCTATAAAACACTGATCATTACTATCTTGCATATGTGATGTATCACTCAGTAATTTAATAGTGTATGTCATTTATTAGGCCAGACCATAATGTTAGCATAATGGATATATCAGTCAGCGACCAATGTATCATGGATGTACTATAGTTCCTCTAGACAAGTGCTAGATAAGTGATATATCACTGACTCAGATTTGAAGGGACAGAGTGCTAGCATGGTTGATATATCACTAATCAGTGGTTGTGCAGTAGGGAAAGACTGCTAGTATAATAGAGATATATCATATCACTGATTGGTAGGGACAGAGTGCCAGCATGATTGATATATCAATAATGAGTGGTTGTTCAGTAGGGACAAACTACTAGCATAATGGATATATCAGTCAGTAAGCAATATATCATGAATGTACTACAGTTCCTGTAGATGATATATCACTAATGGGTAGGGACACATTAATAGCATGATTGATATATTATTAATCAGTGGTTGTGCAGTAGGGACAAACTACTAGCGTAATGGATATATCAGTCAGTAAGCAATATATCATGAATGTACTACAGTTCCTGTAGATGATATATCACTAATGGGTAGGGACACATTAATAGCATGGTTGATATATCATTAAATATGTGGTTGTTCAGTAGGGACAAACTGCTAGGATAATGGATATATCAGTCAGTAATCAATATATCATGGATGTACTACAGTTCTACTTGAGAAGTGATATATCACTGGCTGGTAGGGACAGACTGATAGCATGGTTGATATATCATTGATTGGTGGTTGTTCAGTAGGACAGAGTGCCAGCATGATTGATATATCAATAATGAGTGGTTGTTCAGTAGGGACAAACTGCTAGCATAATGGATATATCAGTCAGTAATCAGCATATCATGGATGTACTATAGTTCTAGACAAGTGATATATCATTGATGGATAGGGACAGACTGATAGCATGGTTGATATATCATTATCTGCAGTTGTTCAGTAGGGACAAACTGCTAGCATAATGGATATATCAGTCAGTAAGCAATATATCATGGATGTACTATAGTTCTAGACAAGCGATATATCACTGATGGATAGGGACAGACTGATAGCATGGTTGATATATCATTAATCAGTGGTTGTGCAGTAGGGAAAAAATACTAGCATAATGGATATATTGGTCAGTAATCAATATATCATGGATGTAAAATAGTTCTAGACAAGTGATATATCATTGATGAGTAAGGACAGACTGATAGCATGGTTGATATATCATTGATTGGTGGTTGTTCAGTAGGGTCAAACTGCTAGCATAATGTATATATCAGTCAGTAATCAATATATCATGGATGTACTACAGTTCTACTTGAGAAGTGATATATCACTGGTTGGTAGGGACAGACTGATAGCATGGTTGATATATCATTGATTGGTGGTTGTTCAGTAGGGACAAACTGCTAGCATAATGTATATATCAGTCAGTAATCAATATATCATGGATGTACTACAGTTCTACTTGAGAAGTGATATATCACTGGTTGGTAGGGACAGACTTATAGCATGGTTGATATATCATTGATCGGTGGTTTTTCAGTAGGGACAAACTCCCAGCATAATGGATATATCAGTCAGTAATCAATATATCATGGATGTACAATAGTTCTAGACAAGTGATATATCACTGATGGATAGGGACAGACTGCTAGCATGGTTGATATATTATTATCTGTGGTTGTACAGTAGGGATAAACTACTAGCATGTTGGATATATCACTCAGCAAGCAATGTATCATGGATGTACTACAGTTCCTCTAGTAGACAAGTGATATATTGGTGATATATCACTGATTGATAGGAACATGTATGTACCATAGTTCCTTTAACAAGTGATATATCACCAATATATCAAGGGCAGTATCATGTGTATTAGCCTATTTAATGGATGACAGTTTTCATGGTAAGCACAAGGGTTTGATATATGACTATGACTGCAGCTGGTGGCAAAATGGACCGCAGACCAACCCGACATTGATGCTAAACTCTCCATTGTAGGTTTCGCAGTCGCTGTAGCAGAAGCACCGCATTGGAGTAGGAGATTGAGATTGGGACATACTTCGTCCTGTGCTGCTTGTTTGCAGTCACGGGCAGCCAAGCACACCAGTGGTATGCCTCGACGGGGAATACTTGGATCGGCGCCATGGTCCAGTAAGAATTGTACAGCCTCGTGGTTATCCATCGCAACAGCTTCTCCGAGCGGCGTAATGTTCCGCACAGAAAAGTTTGGATCCGCCCCGCGTTCAAGTAGAACAGACATCATTTCCTGATTTTTATGCTGTACGGCTCCACTAAGGGCAGTCATTTCGTCGACGGAGGTGTTGGGGCCAGCGCCATAATCCAAGAGGAGAGAGACCATCTTAGAAAAATTCCCGTGTACAGCAGCGATGCCCAATGCTGTAACGGAGTTATGACACGAGCGCATGTTTATATCAACCTTGCCATACTTCAATAGGACTTTGGCAAGCTCGAGCGCCTTCCCTTCGTCCTTGCATCCGTTGTCTCTCATTCCATTCCCCCTTTCATCCGCAACCCACGCGCATTCCTGAAGTGCCGTAGAGCCTTCCGCAGCACATGCATTGACATCCGCTCCGTTCTCAAGAAGAAATTGACAGAGAAGTGGTTTCTCTGCCTCCACAGCAAATCGGAGGGGTCTGTAGAGTGTATGTTCCATGGCATCATCTACAGAACTAGGCTGATGCTCAACGAAGGGCCTGGCAACCTGCACACATATATTATCTGGAAGTTGCACTGCTTGACAGCACAGGTGCAGAGGCGTGCGGCCGTCTTGATCTCGGGCACTAAGATTGGCACCGTTGGCTAGAAGTGCAGACACGGCACCAGGCTTTCCAGATACGGAAGCCATATGAAGTGCTGTGAGTTTTTCGGAGCCCCAAGATGCTTGACCAACGCTAGGAATGCCCGCGTTGACGAGAATCTGGACGGTTGTGATGGCGACATTCCACCAGCTCCTGGGACATGATTGCAAGATACCCGGTAACTATCGTCACACCATCTTGCAGGAAATACGATCGCTTCGACGCCCCGTCGGAGTCCCCTTGATGCACTGCCACCCTGCAAGACCCTGCAAGACTGCCTCCCATTCATGCGCTCCCGACTTGCACGATTCCGCCGTCCTGCAATACCGTGCCCTCCCGTTCAGACGCTGACTTGCAAGATCGCTGACTTGCAAGATCCCCGACTTGCAAGATGTCGGCATGATCCTGCAATACCACCGTCCCGTTGATGCACTGCCACCTGCAAGACCGCCTCTCCCGACTTGCAAAATTCCGCCATCCTGCAATACCGTGCCCTCCCGTTCAGACGCTTACTTGCAAGATCCCCGACTTGCAAGATGTTGGCATGATCTTGCAATACCACCTCCCGTTCATGCACCGTCAGAGTCCCGTTGATGCACTGCCACCTGCAAGACCGCCTCCCGGCTCCCGACTTGCACGATTCCGCCGTCCTGCAATACCGTGCCCTCCCGTTCAGACGCTGACTTGCAAGATCCCCGACTTGCAAGATGTCGGTATGATCCTGCAACCCTGCAAGACCCTGCAAGACCCTGCAAGACCCTGCAAGACCGCCTCCCGTTCATGCGCTCCCGACTTGCAAGATTCCGGCGTCCTTGTCCCGTTCCCCATCACGCCCGTTCCCGCGCACGCCCCTTCGCCCTGCAAGTCTTGCAAGACCACATGGTCCACACCCTCCAGGTTCAGGTTGACGACATTCAGGTTATAGACTCGACACCGTGTACCACCAGCATGTATTTATTATGTAGATAGTACAGTTGTCTCAGTCGGTCAATGACGCCCAGTGACTCCCCTCGATGCGCGACGGCCTGTCTCAGGTTGTAGAAGCGGCGCGGCCTCTTCCAATAGTACAGGCTCGACCTGCTCAATCTTAGTACATGGTAAATGCTGGACCGGAATATTAGTAAACCCATTTCGGTCCAGAGGTTTATAGTCGACGTACGAGCGGGACGACAATGTCCTCATTTTTGATGGGCCCTGGCGGCGGGGGACCATGAGGTTGCATAACAGCGGCAATCAGCTCAGAACTACTCGGCGGCACTTGATGGTCCACATTTTCTGGAACGGTCGTGGCATCCACCGCTTCTTGAGGCTCGCGTTCCAGGTAAATCTCGAACTTGTGAGATGATAAAATATTGATTAGTATTTGTGGATATGTTCAAAGTACTGCTTACCACTGGTCCATCGACGTCATAATCGCATGTCAGTGCGAAGGACTGGATGCGCAAGTCACAGGGCACAAACACCCTCACTGTACGGTTTGACATTGGAGGCGAAAGGTGCCTGGGTGGGTGGATTTTGGTTGACAGTTGAGGGGAGGATGACGACGGCGGACTGATCCCCCGCACTTATATGAGATTCCAATTGAGTTAGACCTTCGCTCAAAAATCCGCTACACATGGAAATCTGAGATCTAGCACGAACACGATGTAATAGAGAACGTATCGATGTTGACGCTAGCCCATACCACTTCACTCTGGTGCCACAATGCCGCCACTTGTCACCTGCTCGCTACTATGTCCATCAGCGAGTTTAATATACCTTTGTGTATCGTTCCAAATCTGTTTGAAGTGTTTTGCCAAATCCTCTCTGAGTGTTGCCTGTCTTATAGCGTACGCCTTCAATCCTTCCAGGAATGCAGGATCACCACCCGTTATCAACGCTTGCCTGTCCAACCACCATATTGACTGCCAGTGCAGATATTCCAGCACACGGCGTTGCTCCTCTACAAGGAGCTCCACTTCTTCAGCCCAGCGATGTGCACGCGCACGAGTCTTGCACCATTCGATACGGATAGCTAGAGTCGGATGCTCAGAACTGAGAAAGAAAATACCAGAATAGAAAACGACTCACCATCTTGCAAATCCTCTGAGTCATCCTCCGTGCCTGCAGAACCCCGGTCGGTATACCCACACGCCAACCAAATCCACGAAAGCCTACGGTGACCCTCACTCGACCGCTCATCCGTGCCTTCAGACAATGAACGAATGTCGTCACTCTCGAGGTAACGCAGAGCATTCTTCCAGCCGACTTTCGCAAGCAGTGGCGATAGCTGTGATAACGCACTGTGGGCAGCACGATATTTGGCAGCTGCAGCGTTCACTTTTGCATCGACGGACTTCAGGCAGTTGCGGGCACGAGTGTTTGCACCTTGTCCACGTAGAAATCTGTCTTTGAAGCGTAACATATATGCGCGTGAGCGCAGTGCTTGGCGTAGCTCTTCGAGGGCATCATGAGCCTGTCCGAACCGGAGTTTCCATTCGATTTCTTCGAGCCTGACATCACAAGGGACTTGACGATGGAGGGCAGATGGTAGCCATAAAAGAAGATCTTGCGGTTTCGGGACCGTCTCGGGATCAGCTGAAGATCTCGCTCGAAGGGACACAACTGCAGGCATATACAACATTTGTATACTAACCCACACTTCAATGCGTCTCGTCAGGATGTTCGCGCGTTGCTGAATTTTAGTCTTCTGATGCTCTGTAGCATGAGATCCAAGTTTTTCTGCATCTGCCCGAAGTCGACGTCTTCAAAAATCAGCACTTCAGCCCTGTCGAAACGGTAGATACAGATATGACTCACTGTTGTTCCTCGAGATCAATGCCGGAGCTTATCAAAACAGCTGGCGAGATATCTACGTGAATGGGCATTTCGGCCCGCTCAGATTCCTCTCGGGCCAGTTGGAGGCGCACAGCGGCTTGGGTGACGGCTAGCAAAACTGCTTAGCGTGGGGAAAGACTAGCACGGAAATACACACATTTATTCTTAATCTCGAATGGATTAGGCTTCGACATATCCTTTTCCCATGTTTCAACGTCTGCTTTCCATCTCTCCAGTTGTTCCCCATACCGTGCTTCGATTGACCTCTCGAATTCAAGCAAGTCCTCTTGGTGCTCATTTCGTTCCGGAACAGCTTCCTTCAGCTTCCGTAGGATCGACTCGCCTGACCATCACGTTCATTTCATGATCAACACGGTAACATGAATGACTTACCTAGTCCGATAAGTTTTTTCCAGTTACTGTCCCCAATGAGATCGTCAAGTGTGTCTCGACGGTGTCCTGGTCCCATCTCTTTCGTGCTTGATGCAACTGCATTCAGAGTAGACCATCCCCGTTCTGGGGCCTCACCATCTGTCCGTGCCGCACCCTTGATGTAATTGAAAGAATACTTCCATTGACATTCGGCCACGTGAGCTGGAAGGTGGAATTTTGGAATGAATGGTACGACCCTCCTGTCGATATGGGGGAAATGGAGTGGGGGTGGAAGTGTTTTCATGCGCTCCCAAAGATGCCGGCTCCACTGGCATGCGATGTCATAGGAGACATTGAAATTTTTGAGAGTAGTATCCTTCAGCGCTGAAAAGAATATATAATCCATGTTGACGTATCTGGAAAGTTGAGCGAAGTTGAGGGTCAGATTATGCCTCGGAAACGCGACCAAACAAACCTCTCCCCCTTTTGCAGATCACCGAACCCTCGGGGAAGCTTCATCTCGTGTCTTGCACAACAGATGCTACCACTACCGGTGGCCGCCAAACCTACCGATGACTTCGTATCGGCATCATTAACTGCGCCGTGACTCGAGCATTGGCTCTTCTGTGGACTGGGTCAGTCGTGGGTAAAGTGACAGAGAGAATGTACTGACTTCTTGCCGGGCATCTGAGTTCTCCCTCAGATACTGTTTGTAGGAAGCCTCCTCCACAAAGTAGGCCCAACCGTTACTTAAGCTGGGATCCACTGCATCTTTGGATACCGCCCGTCGCTTCAGGCGAAAATTGGCATCAATGGCCACGAAGAGTGCATATTGCCACCTGGGAAAATCATGAGAACAGAGGATTCAGCTCTGAAGAATACGTACTCCTTTTCTTTGGGTGCGTCCTTCCAGTGTTCTGGCAGATTTTTCCCGGGGTGAGGACACGCAGGACAGAGCACGGCACACTCTCCTTCTTGCGTACTTTCAATGCCATTTGGATGGTGACCACGTCCGGATCGTTTCAGCATCTTCAGGTGACGCCATTCACGGACCATACGCATGAATTGCTCATATCGACCCTAGAGACAGAAATGATCAGTTTGTGACCAAACAATGAGAAGAGAACATTACCTTGGGAGGCGACAAGCCTGAATTATTGCTACGACGAGCAAGAGCATTGTAGTAGTGGTGTGCAGATACTTTTGACTCCAGTGAGAGTAGGTGAAATTCTTCCAGGACGCTGAAAGTTGCTGCTGTTCGTGGCTTATCGGTGCTTGCGGGAAAGAGTCGGTAGCGGAGGAGTTGCTGGATATGTGATTCTGCAGACTCGCAGCCACAAAATCGGAGGGTTACAGAATGGATCCCATTGCCGTTAAGGATAGTAAAGTCATCTGAATGCGGGGCCTTCGGAAGATAACACGTTTCTCCAGACGGGTGGCCAAGTTGGATTATTAGACCCAAGTCTTTGAGTGATTTTCGAACCCAGTGTGTGCCAGTCCATTCCTGGGTACCAAATGAGTATTGAAAACCACGGTATTAAAGGTAACACAGACCTTGACTAGATGAAGGGGGAGGCTGGTATGCGTTGTCAACACACAACCTTGGCAACATATCTCGACACCTAGACAATCATGACACCGATGGGTTGCTGGCTTGGTCTTACAATGTGTACACATGTTGATTCCACAACGTCCTTCCATACGAATGAATTCTTGAAGGAACTCGCTACGATCGTGTTGCATCCAAACAAGGAGTGGAAAGTCCTGTGACAATATTACTAAGCTGTGTGTAAGCAGTGATGTGTCACGGTTTAATTTACCGATGCGGTTCGCTGTCTTGGGACATCATGAAGGATAGAAAGATCGATACTCTCTGGTAGGTCATCGAAGGGTTCAGGGATAGCTGCGTCATTGAAGTCCGAGTACGTTGATGTTTTTCCTTGAACCTTCCCTGGGTCCCTACGCAATCTAATCGTTTTCTTCTTCACACTCAGGGATCCGGTGGCAGTCGATTGAATCTTCTGATAACGCAATGTAAGTGAATTATCGAGCTTGTTCTTCTGGTGATGTAGCCTCATTTTCGATCCCTTAATTCTCTTGGAGAGTAGTGGAGACGAATGCTGACTTGCAATTGCATGAGTCAGATGACCTGGAATAAAATCAACCATTGAGAGCGTCGTGGCACTTGCACCGACTTTGCTTTACCTGGTGCTGAGCAGTTGGCTCGCTGTTCTGTCTCCTGAGAGGAAGCGGGGATTTCAGAAAACATTGGTCAAAGTCAATTGCACGCGGCTTGTTGAATTGGCAGAGGGAACGACTGACTACCAGACCCGGCAGTTGGTACTCACAACGTCGTGCCAAGAATTCGTGGAACAGACCCCCAAATGTCGTGTGGAGCAGACCCCAGAAAAATGTGGCTGTATAGCCGAGGAGAGTTGCAGGTTGGCATATGGCCGAGGAGAGCTACTGGTGGATCCAAGCAAGACGATAGTTTTCGGTCGGCGTAATGACCTTTCTAGGAATCTTCTCAGAATCACCATGGTTCTGAGTGCCACATGTGCCTACTATTCAGGGTGCATGGGCCTTCGATGGTTGGCCATGAAGGTTGGCGGCGTCCGGATGAGTATAAATTACCCACTATATAGCTTGATCCCACCTTGGTCGTCAACGTTTCCACTGGCACCATGATAATGATCACAGAAACCTCTGCTCCCACTTCTACCGATCAGCTCGAAGGTTCGATGGTTCATTCCTGTTGACACTTTGTATGCTTAAATTGTTTTTGATCGCAGAACTACTGGCTCTTATCAAAAGAGTTCGTCTATCTCCAGCCGGTGCAGAGCAGGTCATTGCGGCCGCTCGTCAATGTGCCAGTACCTTGGTGACGGAGTCAGACCCCCCTCCCTCAGCTGGCTCCAAATTGCTAGATGTGGACAAAGTGCCCCGAGTGCCTGAGTCACTTTCAGCCAACTTCAAGTCCGAAACCGCTGCTTCTACAGACACCCCGCCTGTTTCCAACACACCAGCGGCGCCAGCGGCGCTCAGTCAGCACTACACCGTGACCCACAAGGGTGAAAGATTCTATCTCCCCAAGCCTGGTGTTCCGGGCCCTTACTATCTTGTTACCAAGGGTAGGGCAATCGGTGTTATCGCAGAGTGGTTTGTTTATATGCTCTATCATACCACAATATATACTGACTTGTGCATAGGCACCGTGCCTCCCCTCTCGTAACCGACATTCCTGGTTCGGTATATTGCAAGGCGAAATGCTTGGCCCGGGCCCGGCAGATGATGGAGACTGCGATCAATGATGGAAATGCAAAGTATATAGTATCTGCGAGGAAGTACTAGTAAGGATGTGTTTGGAGCGTATTTCAGCTTGTGCTTTATGTTGAACTAAGATGTGATATAAGATCTTAAATGTGAATAGACTACATGATCACACTGTCGTAAACGGAGTGAGCGAACATACTACGATCTCACTTTATGATAATACTCTACTATTTTCTGCCATTCGTTCAACCACTGGCAGGGGACACTAGTAAATCCGAGTCGACAACTTGTTAGAACGTACTAGCGAACTTCGAAGTGTACATAAGGTAGTGCGAGTAAATCTCCTATACACTGCACCAAAAACTGGCTGAAGTTGAACACGATTCCATATCATCACTCTATAGCCATCGTAATTCTCCTATTTCTGCCAACCACACACCACATCACTTCAAATGTCATGGCTCGTCCTAAGATACACCTGACTCCAGAAGAGAGAACTCTGGCTGCTCGCAGATATCGAGCAAAATATTACGAGAAGTTTGCTGTACTCTGCCACTCCCTCCGAATGTCCTGAACTTATTTCTATTCCCCAGAAATCATAGCACAATCAACAAGAAGATCACGGAGAAACGCCGCAATACCGCAGGTAATGAACATAATTCTCAGTACGTTCATGGGTAGGTTGGATCTGGTACATATTGAAGTAACTCAGGTATTCTCAGACTCGGAGCTCCCAAGCAAGTCGTCACTGCCAGTGTCATGGGGCAACCTCGTCAATCCGTAAGCAGTATCCTGTCCCGGCGGTATGTTCATATATCTCCATCATCCATACTAAATTCACCACTGAAGAGCGTTAACAGCGCCGGTCGGCCCAGAAAACATAATAACAAGCCTGAAGTTCGGTGAGCAAACACAACTCGTGAGGAAACTAAACACCATTCATTTAGCAAGCCCACATTTAGATCAGAATCTCAGCTTAAGGATGCGCTCACGGTGATCATTGGAACATCCTTGCGCAAACGGATGCAGGCTTTGTGCGATCAATTAATATCATCTGGGGTTTATAGTGAAATAGACGACATGCTCTCTGCTGTCTACCCTATCGAGCAAGAAAATCGGAGGCTAACTTTCACTGATGGGCGCGGTATGGGTTCAGAGAGTCCGCTTTCCAAGGACATTCGCACTGTCGTGAAGGTCTTGGAGGACCTTCTCTTGAATGCCATGGAAGGCGCAGATGTGAGTGGGCGGCAACGCAGGGGTCTTTTGCTGTACCAGGTTGTGCCTGATGTCGTCGTTGCATAGACCCATTTAATATGTACTGAATTGCTCAAAATTGGAAGTGCAATTTTTCTGTTCAGACGTAGACTCCCTGCGAAGAGCGAGAACCCCATGCGATCCCTGGCAACTTGAAGTCCAGATATATCACAGATCGTTTACTGACTCGGACAACCGTAGCAAACTCCAGATCCTCGATCGTTTACTGACACGGATTTGATACATTTATTTCCAGAGTACTCATTCATGCCCCGTAGCTTTACCCCCACGTCTCCTCCTCAGCTTCCTCAGGCTTCGTCGCCGCTTCGACTTCACCCGCGCGTCTCTGCCAGTATTTCGTGATCTTCAAACTCGAAATTTACCCCCTGTGTCTCTGTGCCCTCACTGTGCGGTAACAAAATCTATTCGCCATAAAAAGTATGTATCTACTTGTCTCCGAGTCTGAACTGTAGTAACTGACGACTCCAAGATGCCAGCAGAGTGGACAACGGAAGAGCAAAAGACCTTCCTTGAACAGGAGCTCATCACGTTCAAGAAGATTGGCAGTCGCTCCTATACCAAGCATTGGGAATCACTTTATGGCCGATTCTTTCAGCGTTGGCCCGAGCGCCCGAGCGCCCTGCCTGGTGTATCTTCCGACGCACTCCTCACTGACGATCAGAAGAAAACTCTCGCAAATGCCATCAAAAAACGAAAGAGACAGGTTTGGCGTTGGATGCACTGGCATAACGGGGCTGGCGACAACCGTGCTGCCAATAACAAGACCGCGAAAATTATGGACGGTCTCCTCCAGTCCAAGACGCGCGTGAAGAAGCCTTGGGAGATATATTCTAAGAAGTACTACATCTCGCGCGTACAGAAAGAAGTGGAAGCTGGCGCTCCGATCGTTGATGTCAACAAGAAGATCCGCGATATGTTCGAGAATGAATCCCCCGAGATTCAGGAAGAGATCCATCAAATCAGCGAAGCGCAGAAGAAGGACGCGAAGAAAAGGAAAAGATCGCGCAAGGCGAAGGAAGAACCGACCGACACCGACACCGACACCGAATTTGACGGCGATGCCAGTGGCGTTGATGAGAGAGTGGAGACTGACCCACTCGTACGTCGCCGGTAAGTCTTCAATACCTATGTTGTTTACATACTGACGTCTACTATGCCATGGATAGTAATATGCAACAATGCGGAGCAGTTCTGCAACGTGTTCTCGAACACTTGAGCAACCAGACGGGGTTGCAGTTCACGGTCATGATGGGAGGCGTAGACCCTTTCGATCCTGAGGGTGGAAAGTACATAGCGAGGTCAGTACTACTAAATTCTTGTGTCGTTCTGTCCACAGACGTACTGATTGCTATCTAGTATACACACGGCGAAGACCAGAGATGGTCGTGACTTTGCTGATGCCTACCCCAAGTTCGAAAGTGAGGTAGTCGAAGCATTCGGTGAATTCCTGGACGAGGTGATATTCGGTCAGTACTATTTACGCACACTTAACTGAACGTTACCTTGACACGAGCAAAAAAAACTGACGCAACACCAGCGTCTCCGGAAACTGAGGACTCGGATGCCCCTGCTGTGGGTGACGGTGCAGAAGAAGATCATTCAACGAAACAAGTAGCTCACGCTGGACGAGAGGAGACGAACGGGAAGACCGTTGAGGACTCGGAAGGGAATGACGATGAAGACGAAGCAGGGACCACTGGCACTGGCCCGGGGGACAGGGATGGTGTTCATCAAGCAGAGACAAACCCACGTCCGACTCAGAATACTTATAGCCCTGCATCTCCTTCAAATCTTGCAACACTCCCAGCCGCGCATCTTGCAACATCCCCACTGGCAATCACGCAACCGGTGACATTCCCACCCGCAGGTCTTGCAACACTCTCAGCCCCGCATCTTGCAACATCCCCACTCACGCAGCCGGTGTCATTCCCACCCGCAAATCTTGCAATACTCCCAGCCTCGCATCTTGCAACATCCCCACTCACTGCGCAGCCAGTGACATTCCCACCCGCAAATCTTGCAACACTCCCAGCCCCACATCTTGCAACATACGCAACAATTCCCGGGCCTTCGACACCACTGGCAACTGTGACAGTGAATAATCCTTCTGGCGACTCTGGCGGCCTCAGTCCTGCGGACGCGCTCGGCACAGGAAGCTTCACAAATCTCCTCAATTCCGATGACCTATCCCAGGTCGGTTTGTTGGATTTCGAGGGCTTAGCATGGGACCCCTTTTCCATTTCTTTCTCTGGTTTAGCAACGAGAGGAACCCAATTCGGAATGAATACGCAAAACTCAGGTTACTCCCTTGATCCTACATACCAGGGACTCATGGACTGCAACATCAATGAGTTTGGTACTTTTGGAACGACCAACTTCAATAACGATTACAACCTGTTTGTGCCGAACACATTCGACTTCGGTGACATGTCTCCGGTGTCTTTACCGAATCTCCCGGCCCCTCCCGCCGTTGGATCCTCAAGTCCTCCATCCGCTTCGCCCGAGCCACTCTCTGTCCCAGTCATCCCACCTACTCAGCATGGCATGACCAATTTGGCCATGCAAGGCGCTGCTACTTCAAGTTCAACTGCGGACTCCGTGACTCCGGAGGCAAGTTCTCTTGGACGGCCCAAGAGAAAGCACGTCCCGTCCAAGCGTGCTCACCGAGACAACGCAATCGGAAAAGAGAATTGCATACCCCCTCCTGCTGACAGAAGTTCTCCACGAAAGTGCGTATTTCAAGTGGCATGAATTATTGCATTTACTCACTTTGTGTTCAGAAAACGGAAAATATGATCGCGCGGCTCGCGCCCACTTATCGCCGACCCGTTACTCGTACAGTCGCACTCCATATTTATTGTATGGTAGATAGATAGCGAGGCTATTAGAAACAACTTGAATGTATCTAGCACTAGTAAATACAGCTGGACGTTTACTATCCTCCTGCCTCCTCAGCGCTCTTGACCCCAAACAAGAAGCTCCCCGTGCTCTTTTTCATCTACGGCGGCGGGTACAACACCGGATCCCGACGCTTCCCCGAGCCTTACGACATGGGATATCGTGCATTGGGCTCATTCTTCGCGGCGCGCGGTTTCCTGACTGTCATCCCTGACTATTGGCTCGTTCCCGAGGTACGGTTCCCTTCGGCCTCGGAAGACTCATCCGGGATGCACTCCTCTGGGTCGCGGGGCATGTGGCAGAGGTAGCCAACGGGGCGACGGACCCTGCGAGCGCAATCACGGAGCTGGATCAGGGGCATGTCTTCATGCTATCACATTCAGCGGGCGCGGCGCACACGCTCGTGCTGCACCTGTATCCGCAGTTACGGGTGAGCCTGGAAGAGAGGGCTGTGGAAGTGGGGCTACGGGTATGAGGGCTGGTGCTGAGCGGGAGCCCGTGGTATTTCAGCGTGCGCGGAGAGTCGTTCGTGACGACGGGTCCTGTCAAGTTTTATTTCGGGGGCGAGGCGCAGCAGAGGGAGAGAGAGCCACGGGGATTGTGGGCGGCTGTGTCGGATGGGAAGCGGGTGAATCATATTGGATGTAACGTACTGGCAGGAGAAGCAGAGAGGAGATATTGCATGTATCGTACAGGGCGTCACGGTGTCGGTGTATTGCTCATCTTGCAAGTATATCATACTACATGTCTTGCAATGCGTCTGGTATGAAGCCTGAGGGAGTGTGAGTGCTTTGCGTGTCTTGCATGTGTCGGATAGGGAGCGGCGAGCACGCATTGCTCACTGGCATCTTGCAAAGTGTACTCGTATTGCATGTGTCGGATAGTAGGTGCACATTCAAGTTGCGCATCACTGGCATCTTGCAAACAATGCAAAGTGTCTTGCATATGTCGGATGGGAAGTGAGCGCTTGAGCAGTATTGCGAGTATTGCATATCCAGTGTGGTCCGAGTCACGGTCGTGCAAAGTGTATTGCATGTGTCGGATACGGTGCGGCGCCGGGTGTGGAGTGCAAAGTTGCACGTCTTGCAAGTAATATGTTGCGTGTCTTCATATCTTGCATATTCATACAGTAAGTACTAATGATTGGCAATCCTGCAATACCGCAGATACAATAACTACCAAGAAATCTTGCAAAACTCTTCCGCTACAGCCTGATGGGACCCGTAGCAAGTGGACGGGCCCGTGTAGCCTGTGGGCACAACATCCGATTTGTGCGGCCAGCCCGAGGCGGGGCCGAGCAATAATGTCGGCGTGATAAAGGGGTGGGCCCGAGGTGAATAAATCCCGTAGGATACGGACGGGCCCACTTCCTAGGAATGATATGGGACCCGTAGCAAGGGGACGGGCCCACATTCCGAGACTGATTTTGACACCGTAGTATAGGGACGGGCCTGTGCCGAAAATTTTCTGAAAATTTTCGGAACCCGTAGCATATGGACGGGCCCGCATCCTGAAAGTAATACCAACCTCGTAACATACGGACGGGCCCGTTTCCTGAAAATGATACTGACCTCGCAATATACGGCCGGGCCCGTTTCCCAAAAGTCATACCGACCTCGCAATATACGGTCGGGCTTGTTTCCTGAAAATGATACCGACCTCCGAGTCACAATAGACGGTCGGGCCCGTTTCCCAAAAATGATACTGACCTCGTAACATACGGACGGGCCCGTTTGCCAAAAATCATACCGACCTCGCAATATACGATCGGGCTCGTTTCCTGAAAATCATACCGACCTCGCAATATACGGACGGGCCCGTGTCCCAAAAACGATACCGACCTCGCAATATACGGTCGGGCCCATCTCCTGAAAATGATACCGACCTCGCAATATACGGTCGGGCCCGTTTTCCGAAAATGATACTGACCTCGTAACATACGGACGGGCCCATTTCCCGAAAATGATACTTCTTATGAGCCATGGACCGAGGCAATCGGCTGGGAGACCATGGAGATACATCACATTCGGTGTCCTCTGCCCTATAGATGCAGAATGGATTCGGCATTCTTTAGCACATAGTTGTGGGGCTTTTGGATGGCTGGGCTGGCTGTGGGGAACTGTCACATCATTCCAATGAGCCATGAACCGAGCCAATTGATTAAGAACACATGGAGATACCTATGATTCTACCCCTGATGCTCCATTTATATGGCCGAGAAAGGGTTCGGCATTCCTCGGCATGTACTTCTGAGACTGGAGGCAACTGTTCCAGGATGCAATAGCATGCCGACAGGCCATGGACCGAGCCAATTGCCTCGGTCCTCGGAAGCTGCTGAGAAACCTTCCATTTCATTTCTAACACTCAGTACACAGAACAGGGATTTTTAATTCTTCAGAATGTACTTCCGAGGCTTTGGGATGGCTGGGGAAACTGTTTCAGGATGCCATAGCATGCCGACAGGCCATAGACCGAGCCGATTGCCACAGATACTGCTCAGATACTTTCAATTTAATGTTTAACACTTAGCATCACAGAAGACACATTTCTAATTAATCACCATGTTCTTCCGAGGCTTCTGGCTGGCTGGGGAAGCTGTTGCAGGATGCCATAGCATGCCGAGGGGCCATTGACCGAGCCAATTGCCTCGAATACTGCTGAGATACTTTTGATTTAATGTTTAACACTTAGCATCACAGAAGACACATTTCTAATTAATCAGCATGTACTTCCGAGGCTTCGGGCTGGCTGGGGAAGCTGTTGCAGGATGCCATAGCATGCCGATGGACCATGGACCGAGCCAATTGCCTCGGAAGATGTTGGGATACCTCCCATTTCATTTGTAACACTTAGCATCACAGAAGACACATTTCTAATTAATCAGCATGTACTTCCGAGGCTTCGGGCTGGCTGGGGAAGCTGTTGCGCGATGCCATAGCATGCCGACAGGCCATAGACCGAGCCAATTGCCTCGGAAGATGTTGAGATACCTCCCATTTCATTTGTAACACTTAGCATCACAGACAACATATTTCTAAGTTTTCAGCATGTACTTCCGAGGCTTCGGGCTGGCTGGGGAAGCTGTTGCAGGATGCCATAGCATGCCGATGGACCATGGACCGAGCCAACTGCGTCGGAAGATGTTGAGATACCTCCCATTTCATTTGTAACACTTAGCATCACAGACAACATATTTCTAATTGTTCAGCATGCACATCCGAGGCTTCAGGCTGGCTGGGGAAGCTGTTGCAGGATGCCATAGCATGCTGCCAGGCCATTGACCGAGCCAATTGCCTTGGATACTGCTGAGATATCTTCGATTTAATGTTTAACACTTGGCATTACAGAAGACACATTTCTAATTAATCAGCATGTTCTTCCGAGGCTTTGGCCTGGCTGGGGTCTTGGGGAAGCTGTTGCAGGATTTCATAGCATGCTGACGGGCCATTGACCGAGCCAATTGCGTTGAATACTGCTGAGATACTTTTGATTCAATGTTTAACACCTGGCATCACAGAAGATACATTTCTAATTGTTTAGCATGTACTTCCGAGTCTTCGGGATGGCTGATGCAACCGTTCCATCATTCTATAGCATGCCAACAAGCCATATACCGAGCCGGATGATTTGGAAGCTACTAAGCTACCTGCATATTCATGTCTAACACTCACTAACACAGAGAAGAAATTGTGGGTGCTTCAGAATGTACTTACCAAAAAAGTGTAGTGAAAAAGTGTAGTAGATTAGCGAAAAAGTGTAGTGAAAAGTGTAGTGAAAAGTGTAGAAAAGTGGGCCAACAAAGTGTAATGACTACCAAAAAAAGTGTAGGGAAAAAGTGTAGTGAAGTACTACAAAGTGTAGTGAAATGAGTTGTCAAGTGTAACAAAAAGTGTAGCATAAAGGGTAGTATATTACCGAAAAAGTCTGGTAAAAAGTGTAGTCAAAGTGTAGCAAAGTGTGCCAACAAAGTGTAGTGAAAAGTGTAGTCAAGTCTGGCAAGTTTTAAAATGTGTTCTTCTGCTTCCATATGATGTAGACATGTGGGTGATATATATATGGATACTTCTAACGGTTTACAATCCACTCTAGACCCCTAGCCATCATCCTAGAACAGCTTTTTCGACATTTTCGACATTTTCACTTATATTTATATATAATGTGTTGCAATGTATATATCATCGGGGCAATGCTATGGTCCTCTGGGCCTGTGGGAGCCACACCTGCCATGAATTTACACCATTTTTGCAATTTAAATTGATGATGTGGTGATCGATTTAAATATGAGGAGATTTAGGAGATTTGCAAAACATATCATAAAAGTGATATTATAGCTTCCAGAAAGCCTTCACAACTATTCTGAATAGACAGTCTTGTGGCAATATTGTGCCGGAATATGCCTGCTGCATGTGCCTAGCCCATGACATACATAGGCTCTCACAATTGCGAAAACATATCAATCTGCCACCCAAATTATGAGAAAATCGACAAAATTGATTATTACAGCTCCCACAAGCCTTCCAGGGATGTTCTGAATAGACAGTTATATCCCTACAGTGTATGGGAAAGTGTTTATAACAAGTGCCTAGCCCTATAACAACAACTCAGATTGAAGACAACAAAAGAGCAATAAGTGTTGTTACATTGTAGTGGCATATGATACAGTATGTAGTCGTAAATCTCTGATATTTCATTTATATATTTTCGCAATTCTGAGCCCTTGTGGTGATTATGTGCTAGGCACATGTTACAAACACTTTCCAACATGCTATGGAGACATGACTGCATATTTAGAATATCCTTGAAAGGCTTGTGGCAGCTGGAATAATGAATTTTGTGGATTTTATCATAATTTGGGTGGCAGATTAATATATTCTTGCCATTGCGAGGGCATATGGATGCTATTAGCAAGGCACATGCAGTAGGCACATTCCACTACAGGATTGACACATGACCGTCTATTCAGAATAGTTGTGAAGGCATTTTGGAAGCTACAATAACACTTTTATGATATGTTTTTAAAATCTCCTAAATCTCCTGAGAATTAAATTACTCATCACATCTTCAATTTAAATTGTA
Organism: Leccinum angustisporum; assembly: GCA_038091055.1. Lineage (NCBI taxonomy): Eukaryota > Fungi > Basidiomycota > Agaricomycetes > Boletales > Boletaceae > Leccinum > Leccinum angustisporum. Next base: position 34,535 of record JBBPNU010000051.1, read on the forward strand.
CAATTAGTGTAAAATCGTGGAAGGTGTGGATCTAACAGACCCAGAAGGCAATACCAATGCCCTGATGATATATACATTGAAACACATTATATATAAATATAAGTAAAGGTGTTGAAAAAGTCGAAAAAGCTGGTCTAGGATGATGGTTTGGGGTCTAGAGGGGATTGTAAACCGTTAGAAGCATACATATATAAATTACCCACATGCCTACATCTTATGGAATTAGAAGAACATACTTTAAAACTTGTCAGACTTGACTACCCTTTTTACTACACTTTGTTGGCACATTTTGCTACACTGTCACTACACTTTTGTGTCGGAAATCTACTACGCTTTTCACTACACTTTTTAGTACACTTGAAAACATATTTGACTACACTTTGTAGTACTTTACTGCACTTTTCCCTACACTTTTTTTGGTAGTTCCCTAGACTTGACACTACACTTTTCCTACACTCTGCACATTAAGAATCAAATCAGGGGTATCTTAATGATTCTGAGGCGAAATAAGTCAGTCCATGGCTTATCAGAATGCTGCTGCATCATGAATAAAATAGGAGGTATCTGAGTAGCTTCCGAGGCAATTCGCTTGGTCCATGACCTGTCGGCATGCTGTGGCATCCCAAAAAAGTTGCTCTAACCAGAAGTACATGCCAAACAATTAGAAATGTATTTTCTGTGATATTGAGTGTTTGTAATGAATGGAAAGTATCTGAGCAACTTCCGAGGCAATTGGCTCGGTCAATGGCCTGTCGGCATGCTATGGCATCCTGCAACAGCTTCCCCAGCCAGCCCGAAGCCTCAGAAGTACATGCTGATTAATTAGAAATGTGTCTTCTGTGATGCTAAGTGTTAAACATTAAATCAAAAGTATTTCAGCAGTATCCGAGGCAATTGGCTCGGTCCATGATCCATCGGCATGCTATGGCATCCCGCAACAGCTTCCCCAGCCAGCCCGAAGCCTCGGAAGAACATGCTGATTAATTAGAAATGTGTCTTCTGTGATGCTAAGTGTTAAACATTAAATCAAAAGTATCTCAGCAGTATCCGAGGCAATTGGCTCGGTCAATGGCCCGTCGGCATGCTATGGCATCCTGCAACAGCTTCCCCAGCCAGCCCGAAGCCTCGGAAGTACATGCTGAAAACTTAGAAATATGTTGTCTGTGATACTAAGTGTTACAAATGAAATG
>JBBPNU010000052.1:0-35595 GCA_038091055.1 Leccinum angustisporum
CATGAAGGAGACCCAATCGTAATAGGGAAGCGACAGCGCTTGTGATCGCGGATCGGTCGGGTGCGGTGAGGGGTCTTTGGTGTCAGGGCAGAGGGAGAATCAGCAGAAGATGTGAGGGGGGGAAGGACTCGGAGGGACGCATACCGTTCATAGGAGGGTCGGAAGCATCGGGGTCGGTGCGGGTTGAAGGAGGCGTCGGCTGTAAGAGGGCGGGTTTGTGATTAGTCGTGAAAGATGGAGGACACATACGAGTGGATCTTGAAAGGGTCCCGGAAGGACAAAGAAGGAGGGTCCGTCGAGCATGGAAGCTGTTGCTGGTCCTGATTGCCTGCTAACGCGTTCGGGTGAGTTCAGTAATAACTGTAGGGGCATCTGGCAGGAGTGGTGATCCTGGAGGGGCGTTGCGAGGGCGGGGAACGGGCGCGCGGTGGTGATGGAGGTGGTGGAGGCGAAGCAGACGCGGACGGGGCGCGAATGGGACGGTTGAAGTATTCCTGATGCCCTGTTGACACATGAGCAGCGGAAGCGCGCAGTTCCTCAGTGGGAACCTGAGGTTGCGGGACGGGGTGGTGCAGCAACAAATTTTGGTGGCCAGCCGGACCACGTGTGGGCTCGCGAGGACCAGCAAATTCACGATGGTGCGGTGGACGGTCCACATCCATTGGAGCCAAGAGGGTGTGCGAAGAGGGTATGTGGCGCGACTCGTCGAGTACAACAGGTGGGGGTAGACCGCCTCGGAATGGCCCGGGCGAGGATCGCCCTCCAACAGGAGCAGGCGGCGGTGGCAAGTGGACATTGTCTCCATTCAACGGCCCACGGGAATCTGATCTGAACAAAGGACGTGAAGCGCTTGACGTTGACGTGGATTGTAGCAGGAGAGGAGGACCGGTGAGGCCGGGATGGGGTACAACGGCGCTCGCGTAAGCTGTCAGATGAACATCTTGAGGTCCAGGTGCGGCAGGTAGCTGCCCGCCCGTTGCCTGAGCGTTCTTCAATAGCTGTAGGCGCCATGATATCACATGATTGCCTGGATCCAACTCGCTGGCCCGCGCGTAGGCGTCGATTGCATCCGAGATCTGGTTGTTGCAGCTCTCGTAGAGACTACCAAGGTCAAACCAAACCTCGGAGATGTATGGGTTGATTCGGATGGCGCGCGAGTATGCGTCTAAAGCGTCGCGGAACTGGTTGATCTGGAAGTAAAACACCCCGATGGAACACCAGAAAGTTGGGTTGCGACCATCGCGATAGACGGCCTGTTGGTATGCTTCGTAGCCTTGTTATTCTTTTGGCCAGCCATATAGGCACGACCCAAGAGGTACCAGCTGTGGGCGTCTGACGGGTCTGCGAAGAACAAATAATGAGCGGAACACACAAGCGCGACGCAGCAAAGAACTAACCAGCTTCAAAGACTGTGGGTGAGATACTGTATAGCGAGATCCTGATTCCGGAAGGCTGGACCGTCCTGATGACTCGGATACAACCAGCCAAGCTGCTGGAGGACCTTGGCATGCCCCGGATTGTCCACGACCACGCGCTCATATGCGTCCTTGGCGCGGCCATGCTGGATGGGGATCGATGTTCATCTACTGCATAAGCCGAGCGAAAAGGCCAAGGGGACTTAGGTCTTTCTGTTGTTCGTAAACGTGGCCAATCTGGAACCAGATATCCGCGTGGGCGAGCGGACTGGGAGGATTTCGGAGAATACGGTCGAAGCAGGAAAGGGACTCTTCGTATTTGCCTTGTTGTTTGTAGATGATGCCAAGACGGAAAAGAATCTCATTTGCCTTGCCAAAATCTAACTCTGCTAAATGAGTACATAAGAGTGCCACAGTGAGCCGAAGCAAACACCTTTATCCATCTTCAAGTTGAGGACAGACGCAAAAGCTTCCTCGGCATGGTCCAAGGAACCGTACCGATCATAAAGGATTCCAATGCCGTACTAGAGCTTAGGGTCCTCCTGCGAAGGGAAAGGGGAAGTAAGACATGGAGTGGTGTGGTCGGAGGACGGGTGGGATACCTTGGGGTTCGGTAGCAAATAGAGCGCTTGTTGATAGGCTGAGTATGCCTTTTGGAGATCATCCTGCATAAGGTAGCAATGACCTAAAATGGGGATACCGTCGGCGCTCTGGTAGAAGGAGGCTATCGGAGGTGGTTGGCTTACCGAGAGCACTCCAAACTTCTCCGTTGTCTTCTTGGAGTTGAAGAACTAAACGCGAGAAAAGAACAAAGAGATGGAACAAAGACCACTGGCATGTCACGGCGCTTAAATTGTCGACAACCACGTGCAAAAACGGAATGCCGTCAGACCAAGTAAATGACTGATCAGGCATTTTTTTACTTAAAGAAACTGATGTCATAGCACACGTCATAATAACATTGGAAATACATTGCACAGGAGTCAGTGCAGGACGGGAAAAATGAATGGACAATGGACAATGTGAGGCAGCCTGGGATATAAAGAACGTGACTAGAGTCAAAATTCGTAAAATCGACAGGCATCGTCGCCATTCAACGATTCACTGTCCGATTCGTATATCGCGTTTCGCAGAAGTTCCGAATCAGATTTGCTAAAATCGGATATATCATCTACGTCAAACTCTTCCAGGTATCCCCCGTCCTGCGTGAAGTCTTCGTCATCATCAGAATCACGGTCGTTAGGCACAGAGCCAGAAGCCAGACTATGTCTTGAAGGATCAGATGTATTGTCGTGCATGCTAGCACTATCATCGGATTCGTCGTTGGGCTTGGGCATGAGTGTGTGTGTGTAGATGTGTCCGACGGCAAGTCCCCAGTAATATCGCATCATCATGTCACGATCGACAAACCTTGAAGATAATTAGCTAGTAACATGAGATCGATTGTGGACCTACATACCGATTGATAAAATATATTTTCCAGTCCGAGTCACGAGCATTGGAAGTCACTCCTAGTACACCATCATGATCAGGGTGCAATCTCCCATCAGCAAATGAAGGGATAAAGTGACAACTCCGCAGTGCGTCAGCGGGGTCAACGAAACCGAATGCGTCATCCCGATCCATTGGCACTAATCGTGCTTGGTCAAGGGCGGTATGCTGCCAACCAGAAGGTTTGTCCAGTAGCTCAAACCACTGCACCCAAAGGAAGTCCAATCTCCGCGATTGGTAGTCCGTGGTTCCAGGACCAACATACATGACATTTGCATGATATATGCCGAGAACGCGGGCATAGCAAAACGGGTGCTTCTCCGAATCTGAGGCATCTGGGTCAGCTAACATCATAACATCCCGATGATCCGTTCGGGAATTGATAGAGTCAGTTTCCCTGCGTAGATCATAAGTCGTATAATTTATCCGGAGTAGAGGGTGCTTGTATATTCGATCGCCCTTGAGAATGACGTGACTCAGCAGAGTCAGAACATATTCATCCGAGTGTTCCATGAAATCGAGTCCGCTTAAAGGTTCCAAAGGATGGGTATTTGAGATGCGAGAATAACTCGTGCCATGCCCTTGTGAATGTAGAACACGGATGCGAGGCAAGAGATGCGATTTCAACTTCTTCACAAAATCCTGGAGCCGAGTGGTTGTCAGTGTTCGAGAATCTCGACATCAGGAGCATAAGCATTTCTGACCTTCACAGCAGGGTCACCCAGGTTCTTCTGAACAAATCGAGTAACATCTTCAGGCATATTCTGTGATTTTCCGACGACATAGCGGGCTTCTGGCACGTTAGGAGTCGGGTCCTCTCGCTGTAGAGCTTCTCTTCTGGCACGAATGCGACGAATGCGAGCTTGTCGACGTTCGATAGCCGCAAGCTGTGATGTGAACGCTTTTCCGCTCGTTCTCTTGAACCGACTTTTGCTGGTGCGGTGTTCGAGCTCTCCCTGTGAAGACGAAATACCTGGTAAGTCCCAACGATCATCACGCCATGAAAATGGAAAACATCATACGGGCTGAGTGGAAAAGGAATCTGTGGTCCCAAATAATCTAATTTGGGTAACATAATCACCGAGTGCGTGAAGTTTATATGTGCATAAATTCAACGTTTTGGAGCGACGTCCGATTGTTGCACCCGGAGCTGTTCCATTGATCCGAGAGTGAGCTGACGAGCCGCTTTTCGAACGCGCTTGATTTCTCATACGAGACTCTGCTTCACGCCGAAGCTCTTTTGTAGAGAACACAGAACACGTCTCATCGGTGAAACTGCGAAGCCTGTGACCGAGATTTTGTGTGACATGTTCCAGGATGGTGAGTGTTTCATCTGTATGCATGCGTAATTTTGCGAGACCGTGCCAATGGGCAAGGACAAATAACATCTTCATAATACACCCATTATGCGGTTCAGGAAGGAGTCCTGCAAAGACAGGAATCGCACACTGTATACGAGGGCAGGTAAGTTATCAGTCACAAGGCCCTCAGTAATGCCACCTGCCTGCAGAAGGTCTTCAAAATCACGCGCGGCCATTTGTTTCAGATCAGACATGTTTCGCCGAAAGCGCCGTATTGTATCACGACCAAAGGTGGGTACCTGTCGATAACTGTTCGAATACTTGAGCCCCTCGCCAGACCACTGAAGAACCGAGCAAAGATCTTACCGCTCATCGAGAGTAGCAAGCAGGTTGCCTTTAGCACCGTCTAGTATCCGCAGTAGGTGGATGAAAATTGCCTTCCAGACCCCGAGCTCAAACTCATGTAAAAGGTCGACCACCAACATAAGAAAGAAATCAAATTTTAGGGCAGAAAGCCTTGTGGAAAAGGCGTTCTGCACAAGATGTTAGTGTCCATGAACCATCTCGCAATACACTGGCTCTGATTATACCTCTGTCGGTACCAACGATTCATCCTTGAGAAGTCCCTCGACGTGCGCAGCATCTACCACGTACTGTCCTTCATAGATGAACTTCCGGGCGGCAGAAACCTTTTCCTGCCGTTCGGGGGTGTCCTTGCGCATAAACGACTGGCGCCGTAGCATATCTGTTTCCGTTCCGACCATTGGTATCTGGTTCTTTGAAATGAGACAACGTGGGCAGGGACAACTGCCAAGGTTACGTATGTTCGCGATGAGGACCCTACGTTGAGGAGTGATTTAGTAAACACTCGGTAACCGGTTTTGAATATGACCACTTACTTTTCAGGATAATCAGCCGAATAAATGAAGATTCGAGGATACAGACGTCTTGTACATCCGTCAGCGCATGTGAGAACGAACCCATGTTGATATGCGTCAATAAATTCATCATCAAGGAGCACTCCCCACTGGGAATGGAACAGTTCCCTACGACAATGTGCGTAGAACGAACTCCCGGGTGAGTAACTTCCCACATTTTCTAATACAAAATCTTTAAACTCGTCAGGTAACTAAAGTTGTTGGAGCATATAGGAATCAGCCAGCTTCAGATTTCGCAGAAGGATACACCTACTGTCTGAAAGTAGGCTACGTGAGAACAAAGGTTAGCAGATGGGCGACATCTCTGATACTTCGAATCATTTCCAAAGTAAACGTATAGAGGCCACAATTTTGCGTTGCCGAAGGTTGTGAGTTGTGTCGCGTCCGACCAAAACATAAGCGCCACCACCCGCCGAGGTAAGCTACATTCTGGTTCCGGAGGTGATTCCTGCAATGCCTGATGGGCCTCCAGAAATGCTGGGGAGGTAAAAAGCTCCCCGTAGACCCCGATGTCGCTCTCCTTTTGGGCAGGGTGCCAACGCAATTCATAGGGCTCGAATCGAAAATCCTTGGAAAGTGTACGATCCAGCAGGCGTTCCCGAATTATAGACAAGAGGGTGCGGTGGAAGAAATTCTTGACAACATAATCCCGTGGTCCGGGATTCTGAGCTCGGCGAGGGAACGGAACAGATATGGTGACGCTTCCTTGTATCCACCCTGCATCATTGTCTAACCACTCTTCTTCTGCATTACTTTGAGGATGGTTGTCTGATGCGTTCAAAACACCCAAGTAACGGTCTAGACCTGTCCAATTCGTAGACCGGATTTCATCCGGATGGAACATTGTGCTCCCAACGATAGATACCAGTTTGGTAAAGTTAGACCGTGATATCCTTGACCCGTTATTCCAATACCAGTCACCTAGGAGCATGGAGCTCTCATTAGGATAAGGGTGGTATGGATTGGAGAGGTTCTCCCCTTCAGCGTCACTAGATGATGACGGGTATGCGCTTGAGGGATCTTCAGGATCAAAGAGCGGGACGGTATCTTTATCATAGACGCGGAATAGGCCAAAGGAATTTGTTTGTGACTGGAACGTCGCTCGAGGACGCGCCTTCTGACTCGTAGGTGCTGACGGGTGTTGTTCATCTGGTGAAGGTGGGGACGGCACTATGTCGGTCTGTGACATTGTCTCAGCTACAATGCTCGGTGGAGGTAAAGGCATCGGTGGTTCGGGCAGCATATCCCTGAATCGTTTTGGTAACCGTCTGTTTTCACGGTGAGCTCTCCGCAGGGATAAAGGCAGGTCGACATTGTCCACTTGTGATAAATGTGAGCCGGTGGTGGTGTTAGAGGGAAGATCGAGCTGGAAAAAAAAAAAGTATCAAAATCGCTGTGTTAGCCGCTCTTGGACTCTCGGACACGTCTCATAAGCACATACCTGGCCACTGGCTGTCCCATTCTCATGAGACCCAGGAGTGGACTGAATTGCTTCTTCGCCTCCATCAGCTCGAAGTCGCCGGGGCCTCTTGTTCTTGTAAATTTCCTTCGCAACAGCTAGAGCAGCAGAGAGCCGCTTCTTGCCTTTCTGACAATTCTTATTGTGCTTAGTGAATGCTGCGACATCTGAGAAAGAACGTCCGCATATGCACAGTTGAGCGAATTCTTGTGACATGCCAGTGGTCGTCGAAAAAAAGTGTGTCGCTGTCAGTGTGTCGAGGTGGCAGCCGCAATATGCCGGCAAGTCGAAGTCTTTGTTACGTTGGCAGTCCCTGTGATTAGTAAGACGCAATGCGGAGAGTCGGGCATTCATCTGGGGTGGTATCGTGGTCGAGCGGGCGGGCGGCACAGAAGTAGTAATTGACAGTTGGGAGTTCCATAGTATGATTGTGCATCCTCGCAGAACGTCCACACAACATCAACCGAGTGATGAGATGCATCGCCGAGGACAAGTGTTGATATCTGACGCATATGACCACCTCAGCGAGACAACCAACAAACTATGAGCGCGTTGCTTACCTGGGAATAGAGCAATCGATTCGACACCTGGAATAACTGTCCCATCGCTACGACTTATCAAAAATCACAGAGATCCAAGAATCCAAACTTGGCTACCTGAAACGATACGGCATATGATTTGACGTCGTGAGGGGCTGACACTGAGAAGCCGTCATTGCCAGTGGGGCTGCCATTCGTGGCCAGCTGCATCAAAAGATTCGCTGACAACCGATACCAGTTACGGCCGAATAGTTCGAATAGTTTCGTCTGCCTTGGATGAACGCCGAGCCAGCTCTCCCAAGCATTACAGCTTGAGGTAGAAGATAGTGACATGAAGAGGTGGTGAAAGGAGGCACGTATGACGTTTGAGATCACATGGAGACGACATGGAGACGGTGACAGATGGACTAGCTTGACCTTTTCGGTCCGCAGCGGTGACGAAAGCGCGCTGTGATATGTAGTATATTATAACGTGCTGTGTGACGATCAAATCGGGTTCTTCTTTTCTTTAGATCTGTACGGAATCCCTTTCTCGGTCACGCAGCCCTCGCGCATAACTACACGAAGTCTTCCGCACCGATATTCGTGAGGTTGTGTGAAATAATAATTGTAGTTTTCTTGACTCTCGTGAACGCCAGACTCGGGTCGCTGAAGTAGTCAGAAGGCGTGTCGGAGGGTCTACTGCCGACGTCAAAAAATTATGAGGAAGACATCATCCAACGTGAGGTAGACGCAAACTTACGGAGAATCAGGACTTCGAGGACCCACATTCTCGCTCTTGCGAGTGCCAAACCTTGCCTCATATCCCCGCTCGTTACAACGCCGTCTTCTGTTTCAGCGTTCTCATCGCTCCCCAACGAGGATCGTCTCGTATCGAGGCCAATACCATAGTTCCAGACCTTGCCCTCGGGCACTAGGGTCATACCAAAGATGCGATCCGATAACAAAATCTGAACGCTCTCGGACATGTTGGGGTTGAAGCCCGGCGGATTGGCTGAAATGACCACGTTTTTACGGCCCCATTCGAATCCGGCGACAGTCAACCAGTGGGCAGACAACGAGACGGACCCAGGAGTGAACGAAGCGGCGATACAGATAGTCGATGATCCGAATTCGGGATGATCCGCCAAAAGCTTCGCTTGGTTGAGCTCGAGCGCTTGGATCTTAGTACATCCCAAAGGTTCAAGATCTTTCAGCAAGAAGTCGCCCTTGGGGAGATGAGCTGGCAGTTTAACAGTGTTATTGCTTCCCCGCTGGGGTACCCAAGCCACTGCCTTGACCTCCTTGACTTGCTTGTTGTACGGCGGGAAGACACCATACATGAAGGCGGCAACCTGAGTCCGCAGGTCCGCAGCGGTGACGAAAGCGCGCAGAACGTTCTTCGGGAGCACGTATGTGTACGAAGCAACGTCATCATTCACGTCATCTTTCGACACATGGATGTGTTGGAGACGAAGTGGCAGGCATCATGGGTTGCGGAGATGGCACGGACACGCCAGTCGGATTTGCTGCTGAATACCTGCTGCTCGTAGGCTTGTCGCTGCAATCATACCTAGTCAGTCGGCGTAACACGCGCAGTTACTGAACTACACTTACTCGTTACCGTCTGGATGGTATCACCATGAATATTGGTCGTTTGGCTGAATTCAATATTAGAAAAATATTTTTACACTTATTCCAACAACTTACGTTTGAACAGCCGTGACCTGCCCTTGTGCTTCGGTACCCTTCTCCAATTCCGCCATCTGTTGGCGTTGTACAGAGGGAGCGACCATCTCTTGTCCAAGAATGATGTCACGAATTTCGCTGGCCGTCAATGATGCGATGTTGACACTGTTACGTTTGCCAAAGTCCTTTAATCGGCAGAATAAGACATCAAGGAAAGTTGACGATTGATCAGGACAAGACTCACAGCCAGAATGAGGTTTGTCATGGCTACCTCGACCTTGATCCACTCGTCGTCCGTCAAAGTTGGCCACACGAAATGAGGTTCCGTAAATGTTGATTTGTCGGGATGGAGAATTATTATCTTGGCCTTTTCGTTGTTGACATGCAATCCACGCAAGAGGAGGATAAGACGAGAGAAGGCGGTGTAATTCGAGATAGATTTCAGCCAGTCGTCTGTTGGAAATGTAAGATCAGAATATCGACAAAAGTTTGAACATACCATATAGACTGAAGAGCACCATTTGTGGTTGTGTAGCGCGCTACAACAAATGAGGCCCAGCTCAACCAAAGTGATTGAAAAAACCTACAAGGATCAAATCGCCGAACTTTTCCATCTCCATGCATGCTTGGAACGGCAGCTGCAGTTCACTACCCTTGATGACAATGTTCGGGAAGTCCAGCAAATGCACCTCCAGAGGGTCTGGGAAACGAGATAAGCCAGGCTTACAGGTGTGGTTTATGGTGCTTACCCAACATTCCCTTGCGAGTCACAATCACTTCCTTGAGCTGTTCTTTGACTGGCAAAGAGCGAACCAAAGCAGCGACATCTTCTGCTGTCTTCCATTTCGCGAGCTGCCCTAGACGCTTTTGGCCAAAAAAAGTTGTCCCGATCGCGGATTGAATATAAAGATGGCCCCATCTAAAAGACAATTGAGTTCTCGCTTTGCCACAGACAACAGCTGACCGCTTACTGATGGGCTTGGTGGTCAAGTTTTCTTCAAAGGTCTTGTGGATCGTGACGCGATAGACGTTTGTGTCGTCCACGAACCCTAAAAGAAAGGTCAGCGACATTAGACGTACCAATCCCAATGTACATACAAATGATCTGGTTCGAAAGTAGTTTTGACTGTTCAAGTATGGTTCCGTCGGCTCCGAAGAGTATGGTCGGAGACCTTTGCAAATGCGCTCGCGCAGGACGTGACAGGCGGGGTTTGCAGTCCTCAGTCCAGAGTCCTAACTTACCAACATTGCAGCGCGGCGCACCTGCCCTACTCCTGCCAGTACGCGCGTTACTTCCTCGACGGACCTGCCACTCCCAATAGCCGCGAGGCCAACGTTCCGGTGGATAGAACCTCACAACTTGAAAGAATTTGTGCCGACGCCAGCTGAACCTACAGCGCCCGCGACATGTTTTCCATCCCGAGAAGCGTCAAGGTATCGCAGGTCCTGTTCGTCAAGCAACACCTCATCCAAGGGATGGGGTATAATAACCGAGTATAATGGATCCGATCGTGGATTTACCGCATCCGGAGGGACCAATGATGAACGACGTGGTTTCATGCGAGTGGAGGAACATATTCCGCGTTCGCGTAGAATAGCCTGAGGTACCGGGGCGCATAGGTAGGCGTAGGTGAGATTGGTGAGCACAAAATCACCCGCGAAGCTACGCGGCATGATACGGCGAAGAGGTTATGCCTTCCGCTGCTTGGTGACGACGGACGAATGGATTTGTTGAGAAGAAGATACGACTCCCACCAGCTCCGAACTTTGCCCTTGGCCAACGCAACCAAAAGAGGAACCATCATCGCAGGTTGCTGGTCGTAATCAAATATGCCCAGAAGACATTCATGCCCTCGAGCACTAGGTGAATGCCATACCAGGATCCCTGGACAAACATCGCCATTGTGACAAACTGAATTGCACCAGCCGTGACACCACAGACGGTACCAAGTTACTGAACGACGACTGCCACACGCCTAAGAAGAGCAGACTGGTGAGAGGCTCCAATCGCTGCTTTGGCCACGCCAATGTTTGTAACAACACGGGTGACAAGGGAAGCGGCGTGGGCAATGAGTGTTTGTTCTGGTGTCATTGAACGTGATCTTGCAAAGGCTTGAGAGAATCCTTAGATGAGGATAAGAAACGGGACCGCTGGGAGGATGACAAGGTAGAGGCAACCAGAAAAATGCGAGTAAAAGAGCTGATGATGTTGTGGTTAAATATTGAACAGATTGGCTGAACGCACGGGTTGAGGCGGCGCGCACGTCATTGGTTTCGGCACGATGCGGTACCCACTGTGACAGCATTTCCGAGTCACCGTGGGGTCCCTCTCCGCCATCCGAGTAGGATTCGAGTGACATAGAGAAGACTTACCGGTATCCCCATGGGTTCCCAGAGAGCGCGAGGGAGTCCACGATGAGGCGAGATGGGGAGGCGGGGGTGTGGATGCACGAGTCGTGCGATGGCGTGTGCATCGCGGTGGCACGTGAAGGTGTGGATGACGGTGACAGGGCGGGGTATGGACGAAGATAATAGCGGGGGTGAAGACAGGGTGATGGCAGTGGCACGCTGTTGTGCCGTCGTTCGTTTTCTGTTGTCGCCAAAAGGAGAGGGATGAGTGAGGGCGATCTCGGCGGAACGAGAGCACGTGGCGATCGCCACACGCCGTCCTGGATACAGCGAGTCAGTTGACGACAGGGCGAGCTCGCGAAGTGACTCGTGAAAACTTACCGGTATGCCCTTGGGCTCCGAGAGAGCACGTAGCCGTCCTCTATAATATAGCGAGAGAGTCCACGATGAGGCGGGATGGGGAGACGGGCGTGTGGATGGAAGGTAGGAATTGTGGATGGAAAGAACATCTTATGGTGGGCGATGGCGTGTGCATCGCGGCGGCAAGTGAGGGTGAGGGTGAGGGTGAGGAAGGGGCGGGGATGTAGACGAGGATAATGTTCGCTTGAATGGTGATCATCGTTTCCGCAAGGGCGGACAGAATACCGTGACCGAATGATCCTGCTTAGGTGAAAACGCGCTTCGAATGAGTAAAAGAAAGATGGGGCTAATGGAAAGTAAGACCACGTTTACAATGAAACAAAACGCAGCACTGAAGCGAAACATTGACTCGGATATCCAAACTCAACATGGTACCATTGGACGTAGACCCTTTGAGAACTGCAGCCGGTTGGGGGCTGTACAGATGCTACCTGGAAAGGGTACTAGTGTAAGGCTGAGAGGGAGGTGACTGGCAGTTGCACGGAGATGGGACCCGTCGACGGAATGTAACCAGCTGAACCAGTAGTTGCCTGGAGAATAGCCAAGGGGGAAGATGATGGCGTGCCAGACGATGCGATGCGATGATCCGGATAAAGATGGTGAAAGTGAAGGTGAAGAATGGACGTGGATGTGAAGGCCGTGGGTGCGGATGTTGAGAGAGACGCGACGACAGACGACGACCAGGAAATAAAGAATCCGAAGTTGAATATATAGAAGGTGTGGGCGTGAACAAGGTGCGTATCCATGTGATTGAAGGCGTCCACCATAGAACGTCAGAGGGAGCTCGGGCTGATGGTCAACGTCGGAAGTGACGAAAAAAAAAAGAATGATGGTTGTGGCATTATCCGTCGTCGATGCTATAACGTCAATGGCGTACTCTGTGATACTTGTGATTGGGTGACAAGCGTCAACAAAGTGGAATCGGACATACTAGACGGTGGTACTCGCACAAGTGACGCATACACCGCGAACACGGCCGCCCGCGTACAGTTCAGGAGGCGATGAAGATGGAGACGATAAGGGCCTGGGTAAGGGAGACGTAAGGATAGACGACGACGTCCAGAAAGACAAAGGGCCCGAAGTCGCATATATAGAAGGCGTGGCATGAAAGAGGGAGTAGACGAAGTAGACGACGACCCGGAAGACGTCCAAGGCGGACCGCTCAGCAAAGACGCTGTGCTCAAAGAGGGTGATGAATTAGATTCAGACAAAAAAGCTGACGAGTACAAGGACGCAGACCAAAGAGGAATAGAGGTTGCAGAGCAGTGACGGTGATGCGAATGTCAATGTATGTGTGAGTGCCAGTGAGAAATATGCATGTGATTGAAGGCTTTCACGGAGGAGCAGAAGAGACCGCCGCGCGAGAATCGATGCACGCGCTGTCGATCGACGTCGACATCGGAAGCGATGGAAAGATGATGATCATTCAAGTCGTCGATGCCCTTGCAGAGGACGTCAATGGCGCACTCCCTTGTCCTTGCAATTGGATTACGAGCGTCGACAAAGTCGCATCAGATATAGACGGTAGGACTCTTCTCGCTCGAATAACGCGTGTACCACGAATACGGCCACGAGTAATGCAACTGGAGGGGCTCCCGTATCCAGAATCATACAAAGCGGCCAAACCCCCGGAACAGGGTGGGTGGACCTCCATCGCATCCCCAATGCAGTCGTCAAAGACGACGGTGTCGTAGGTTCCCGGGATGACACCATCCAAAGACATCGTAGATGTGGTCATGGAGGGCGTGCAAGCATGGTCAGAAGCAGAATCGTTCTTGTGATAGGAAGCTCTGTCAGATCTCGTAAGACCACTACGCAACAATCAGTGAGGCTTTTACCGTACAAACGATCTCCCTCCCGACTCGCGCTGGAAATACCTCTAGCCTGAGGGTGTCTCGTTGAACAATAGATCGTGATACCAAAAAGACATCCTTGCCTGTAATCTGAACATATCCAGTGTCACGAGGGATGCGCCCGATATTAGACAGGCCCTACGGGAACCCTAAGGGAGCGATCAGCCCACTTATGACACGCATCACTCCGCAAGTTGAACATACATACCTTTAGGCACCACACAACCAAGGGTGGGTATTGCATGGCCGCTCCCCTTCGGCGACAAACGATACTGACCTCCTTGACCTCTTGTCGCAGATATGGTCGAGAGGAACCCTTAAACAAAAATCCTCCATGCAATCGACTCTTTTGAAGGCGTCAAGCGATCGTTCAGTGAGTTCAAAGCGAGCAGGAACTTACGATTGGTGACCTGGCATGGGCTCGTCCAGCACTCGTTGTACGTGTACGTCGACCGTGAACAGTACCCTATGGAGAACGTGCTTCATTGTATCCAGACACTGTCACGGTGGAGATGAGCTTGCGAGAACGTATAAGCGAGTCCGAGACATCACTATACCTATGGTGCCATCGCCGCAGGACACTGGGAACGCGGAAAAAAATGTGATTGTTTTGTATATGGCCGTACAGAAGTATCACATATGGGACACGTACGGTCGGAAGGTGGAGGGAATTTTGTCAACGCCAGCCTGATGTGAGGTGTGCGTGTCACGGTGCCGGCACGCTCGTCCCCGTTTGGGGAGCCTTTCAGAAGTCCGAGCATACCCTGCTAGTCTGACCTGGCAGGAATAGCGACTTTTAAAGAGGTCACTTAGATTCGGAAGCCTTGCAGGACAGCCATGCTCGTCACGGTTCAAGCTCAAGTTCGTGGTGTCCCAATTTGAATTTCAGTCGTGCTGGAGTCCCACCAAGACATATGTCTATGTACAGATTATCGATGCCAACCCTGTATCCGACGGCGGGCTAGCTCGCCATAAGAACAAAGGGGTAAAACGACGTGATTATTCCAATCCATGTTGGCGTGCCATGTACATACTTTACAGTACATCTATCTAAGTCAAATGAAGGTGAGTAGTACTACAGTGTGTAGTCATGCAGTTCGTTCGTCGCCTAGCAGTTGCCTGATGTTGTTATGCAAGAAGAAAGAGAAAAAAAAAAAAAAAGGTTACCCCAATGGTCTATTAACAATGGGGCAAAAAGAACGGTCGAAAGTATTCATACAAAGGGTTCACCAATGAACGGAAAACCCTTGAATGGTGCAACTGCAACTGCCGCGGCTCTTATCCAAGAAATGAAACAAAAGAATGAAAATGCTGGACGGAGATACGCTGTGAGATAGGGTCCACAATGGAATGTAATGAACGGAGAGGAAAACGGAAAAAAGAGAAAACAATAAATAAAACACCTCGTGCGCAGAACGCTCAATCGCTAAGCCACTCGCCTACGCTCGAGGAGCACCTCGCACCGCCCCTCTTCCGCCACCTTACCATGATCGTCGATCACCACCACCCGATCACTCTTGATCGTCTCCAGTACCGCAGCCTGGTTCGAACTTCGCACCATCGAGAGCCGACGTACATTCATCTAACATCAGGATATGCGAATGACGTGCGAGCGCGCGCGCGATCTGTAAACGCTGGGCTTGTCCACCAGAAACGGGCGCGGCATTCTCGCCCACGAGGGTGTGGTAGCCTTGCGGGAGCGACGTCACGAACGAGAGAGCGCGTGGCCGTCCTTGATGATATAGCGAGGGAGTCCACGATGAGGCGAGGTGGGGAGGCGGGCGTGTGGATACATGAGTGGTGGGAGGTGTGGATGAAAATGACATCCGAGGGTGGGCAAGGCGTGTACATCGCGGCGGCAAGTGAGGGTGAGGACGGGGAGGGATTTGGATGAGGATGGTGGCGGGGGTGAGGACAGGGCGACGGCAGTGGCACGCTATTGTGTCGTCGTTGGTTTTCTGTTGTCGCCATTTTGAAAGGAGAGGGATGAGTGAGGGCGATCTCGAACGAGGGAACGTGGCGATCGCCACACGCCGTCCTGGATACAGCGAGTTAGTCGACGACATAGCGAGGTCGCGAAGTGACTGGTGAAGACTTACCGTATGCCCATGGACTCCGAGAGATCGCGAGGGAGCCCACGATGAGGCGAGATGGGGAGGCGGGCGTGTGGATGGCAGGTAGGAGGTGTGGATGGAAAGGACATCTGACGGTGGGCGATGGCGTGTGCATCGCGAGGGGTCCGGGTGAGGGTGAGGAAGAGGCGGAGATGTGGACGATTATGGTGGCGGGGGTGAAGGCAGTGGCATGCCGAAGGACATCCGAGGGTGGGCGATGGCGTGTGCATCACGGCGGCAAGTGAGGGTGCGGGTGAGGGTGAGGACGTGGGGCGGGTGTGGACGAGGATAACGGTGGGGGTGAAGACAGATGGCAGTGGCACGCCGTTGTGCCGTCGTTGGGTTTCTGTTATCGCCACAGGAAGAGGGACGAGTGAGGGGGCTCTCGATGGAACTAGAGCACGTGGCCATCGCCGCACGCCGTTCTGGATACAGAGTTAGTCGACGACAGGGCGAGATTGCAAAGTGACTAGTGAAGACTTACCGTGAAAGGATGATGGCTGGTGTGGAGCACGTGGCGATCGCCACATGCCGTTCTGGATACACGAGTTAGTCGACGACAGGGCGAGGTCGCGAAGTAGCTAGTAGAAGACTCACAGGTATGCCCATGGGCTCCGAGAGAGCGGGCGGCCCTCCTCTATGATATAGTGAGGAGTCTGTGGATGCACAAGTGGTAGGAGGTGTGGATGGAAAGGACATCCGGGGGTGGGCGAAGGCGTGTGCATCACGGCGGCAAGTGAGGGTGCGGGTGAGGGTGAGGACGGGGCGGGGGTCTAAACGAGGATGACGGCAGGGGTGAAAACAGGGCGACGGCAGTGGCACGCTGTCGTGTCGTCGTTGGATTTCTGTTGTCACCAAAGGGAGAGGGATGAGTAAGGGGGCTCCCGACAGAACGAGAGCACGTGGCGATCGCCGATCGCCGTTCTGGATACAAAGAGTTAGTCGACAACAGGGCGAGATCGCGGAATGACTCGTGAAGACTTACCGATATGCCAATGGGCTCCGAGAGAGCACGTAGCCGTGCGCGACGGCAGTGGCACACTGTTGTGCCGTCGTTGGGTTTGTGTTGTCACCAAAGGGAGAGGGATGAGTGAGGGGGCTCTCGACAGAACGAGAGCACATGGCAATCGTCGAACGCCGTTCTGGATACAGAGAATTAGTCGACGACAGGGCGAGATCACGGAATGACTCGTGAAGACTTACCGATATGCCCCGGGCCAGGCGAGGGAGTGTGCATCGCGGGGGTAAGTGAGGGTGAGGGTGTGGGTGTGGACGGGGCGAGGATGTGGACGAAGATAGTGGCGGGGGCGACGACAGGGCGATGGCAGTGGCACGCTGTTATGCCACCGTTGGTTTTCTGTTGTCGCCAAAGGGAGAGGGATGGGTGAGGGGGCTCGACGGCACGAGAGCATGTGGCGATCGCCGCACGCCGTTCTGGATACAGATAGTTAGTCGACGACAGGGCGAGGTCGCGAAGTGACTAATGTGCGGGACTATGGCCGTAGTCTTATGTCTATGTGCGAAGAGGGATGCTCGTTCTGTCTAATCTGCTTGCTCGTCCGTCTTGTGCCCCTCTCCGAGGATCAGGGCCGGACCAGCGACACGCTCTGGCGACCATGTACAGTACGAGTAGGGGGCAGGTAAGGGGGCGGGATAGATAGCGGTTTCGAGCCTGCGAAAGCTCTCGTCAGGAGGCACCGCTACCCCGACCGCTGCCCGTCCGAGGCCGTTTTGAGCACCAGCTACCAATCTTACGCCCCATGTAGGGAGTTGGCCAGCTTGCAGAGGCAACGGGGGCATGCAAGGGGCGCGACCCCGGATAGCTTGGTTACAATTCGGGATGCACGAGTGGGGAGGAGGGATACTTCCTGCTCGAGAAAGGGAGATGAAGGAAAGGGAAAGGGAGGTGAATCCCACAGGTGGTGCTGGCAGGGGAGACCCTTTCGGGTTCCCGTCGGCACGATGCGATACCCACTGTGACAGCATTTCCGAGTCACCGTGGAGTCCCTCTCCGCCATCCGAGTAGGATTCGAGTAACATAGAGAAGACTTACCGGTATCCCCATGGGCTACCAGAGAGCGCGAGGGAGTCCACGATGAGGCGAGATGGGGAGGCGGGGGTGTGGATGCACGAGTCGTGCGATGGCGTGTGCATCGCGGTGGCACGTGAAGGTGTGGATGACGGTGACGGTGCGGGGTGTGGACGAAGATAATAGCGGGGTTGAAGACAGGGCTACGGCAGTGGCACGCTGTTGTGCCGTCGTTGGTTTTCTATTGTCGCCAAAGGGAGAGGGATGAGTGAGGGCGAGCTCGCGAAGTGACTTGTGAAAACTTACCGGTATGCCCTTGGGCTCCGAGAGAGCACGTAGCCGTGCGCTATAATATAGCGAGGGAGTCCACGATGAGGCGGGATGGGGAGGCGGGCATGTGGATAGAAGGTAGGAGTTGTGGATGGAAAGAACATACATCTGATAGTGGGCGATGGCGTGTGCATCGCGGCGGCAGGTGAGGGTGAGGGTGAGGGTGAGGGTGAGGGTGAGGGTGAGGGTGAGGAAGGGGCGGGGATGTGGACGAGGATGGTGGTGGGGGTGAAGACAGGGCAATGGCAGTGCTTGCGAGGTGTCGCGATGTGCGTCTTCATGTGCAGCTGCTGTGTACAGGCTGTTCAGGACCCTGTGGCAGGTCGCGTACGGGAAGGGGTAGCCTTCATGCTTCACCCTCTCCTGACAATGTTGATACTGATGCTGGGAATGCAGATCGAAGTGATACTGGTCTGGGATAGACGGGGTAGCGGTGGGAAGTGCGCCCTGGTCAACCAATTCTCGACTGTGGTCCGTCGTTGTAGTACGGGCTGTAAAACCCGGGGCTAAGCCACGTCGGCTCTGTGTAAGAGACGAGAGAGAGAACGTCGGGGGCGGGCGCCTTTATGCGCTCGGCCTGGCTGGCGATCGTGCCCATTTAGAGGCGAGCATATGATGGGCGCAGGAGGACTTCGTGGCGGTGGAGACCACTTCGGCGTCGGTTGCGTCTTTTCCAGCTGGTGTAAGTACAAGCAGGGTCAGTCACGCTATGCTTGGCCGGCATGCATAGAGAATCTTGGCTCACCGACACACGTAGAGAACGTTGGCACCACCGCAATGCAAGTCTGCGAACCGAGTGATATCACAAACTTTGGCGTCGATAATTATCCACTACATAAAGACACTATCATGAGTGGCAAGCCGTCTTCGTGTGGAGAAAGACTTGCCAAGTCGCCTTCAATTTCAAACGGTTTCGGTCACTGGCAATACATACTACTAGTATAAGATACTGAGACAGTGAATGACAGAGCCTACCTTTGCAACCCCGTCGAAAGTGAACTCTTTTGTACTTTTGGTCGACATTCCATGTGCCGTTTCGGAAGCAAGTTTCAAGTGTCAAGCTTTCAAGTTTCAAGATGTGGTACTACTTACTTTCCTCTAGGTTCCAGTTCCCGACTCGGACTTGCAACACATTATGTAAGATATGGTCCGAGTCCCGGGCCGAGATCACGAACCTATGAAATTTCGGAAGACCCGGCGTGGGCCGACTATACAGCAGGCTAAGTCGTTTAAGTAAAGCTAAGTCGACTAGGCTGCTCCTTTCTTCACCCACAGACTATAAGCTTTGTCTCAGCCATAATTGAGAGGCTGTGACGTCACCACCGTATGTCGTATGCCCTGCCCTCAACTTGAAGGCCACAATTTGGAAGTCGATGTGTAACGTTCGGTATTTTGCAAATGGCAATACAAGCGAAGAGACATAGCGAATACATACGATACAAACCAGAGTCTCACGGTCCTCGGCGATGTTCACATTAGCGATTTCGATATGCACAAAATCTGCTGATCGAGCGAAAAAAGAAAACACTACCAGTCAATGAATTCATCGTCTTTTGGAGCACCAACGCCGCTCGGGTATGGTCCAGGTGACCAGACATCGATCCACCAGATTCTGATAAAACTTGGACGCGATCTTATTCGTCTGTGCATCGCCCGCTACCCACATCGATCCCTGCAAACTGCATCGCCAACTCCAGATAGATCCCTCGTCTGGACCCACCTCGTCCCCGATCGTTGTATGACACAGAGAGGTAGGCAAATTCAGGGTTCTCTAACTCAAATCCTATGATCCGTTCCACGGTAAAGTGGCCATCCTGGAGCCTGGCAAATGTAGAGTCAAAGGGTTGCTTCCCGTTTGGGATGCTATGACAAGCAAAGTGAACCCTTTCGTTTCTCCTCAGCGCCTTCGAGACTTGTGACATATTCGATTCGCAATCATCAACTTGAAGGTGGATGAATGTCACGAAACCCTGGATACGCTCAGCGACGATGGCTAGTTCGCTGCTGACGGAGAGAGGCTCGCTTTCGCCTTTGGCGCTCGACGCCTACAGCAGGAAACGTTTCTCGTGAATGGAAGTCGTCGCCGATGGATCATTCCGTCTCGTGCGGATGAACGCTGTCAGAGTGGGCGTGTAAGACGAGATGTATAAATATTTTTGGCCCTTCCGAGATCATACGGACCAAATACGTGAGCAAGGCGGACTGTCGTCTGGAGAAAATCGGCGATCGGTGAAACGACCTCATCCCAGAGGGAAGCAAGCGAGATCTCTCCTTGAAAGTCAAGGTCCGGAGGTCCGACGACAGGTCCTGAACACAGGGATTTCGTGATTTACAATGGAATGTGAACCGGATCTCTGTCAAAAAAGACGGCGAGTGGCTCACAAGTATACTGGCTAGGATTCAAAATGACCACAGGTCCACCACTGGTAGCGCGCTGGAGTTCGGAGAAGGAAAATGGGAGAAGAAATCGAGCGAGACCGGGTGATTTGAATTTTAGTGATTGCGGATTGTAGATCAACATTAAGACTGCACAGCCTGTCTGTGAATGAATTGTGTCGTGGACAACTTCCTCGACCGGAGTGTGAGTATTTCATAATTCACTAACTGAAGCATTTTCTTTTGAACAGTGGCAAACGTAGGCGCTATAGGCCGGCTCAACAAAATACTACTACAGCTAGAGACGCCTCCGACTCGGAGTCTCCCCATACTCAATTTCTTCATCGAAAGTGGCGAGGGCAGCGAGGGCGAGGGCGAAGAGACAGCGTGGGGGGGTCTGGAACCAGGACGATCTATGTACGACGATGTGCAACGACCGTCGCACGCTTTGGAGACACAATCGACAGCGAGTGGCGGTCGCGGCACGCCGTAAACAAGGCAGGGTCCCGCAGGGACGAGGAATATACTTAAAGGCGACGGAGGAGGCCATCGACACCACTCTTGGTGGGGCCAAGAAGTTTCAAGTTCAGTGTATTGGTGAAGTGAATGCTGGATAAACTTCTCGATGTCCTCGTCGACGTCCTTATCTAAAATATCTCCCATGTGTTTGCGAACTAGATGTGGGGCAGATGGGAATGCAGAAAGGATATCGCTGTCGGGTCGAGTGGTAATGAGAAAGCAAAGGTTGGTAGGAAGGGAGTTGTCGGAGATGTGTTGAGAGATAGTTCGTAGAATCTGTTCACGACCATCTCGATCACCGCTTTCGTCGAGGGCGTCGATGACAATGATCAATGGTCCAAAGGGTGGAGATACCGGCTAGGTTCGATAATGAGCCGTTTCATTTGCTCAAACGGCGACGTCCGTAGTACTCGATCATCCTTCACGATGTCCCAAAGGGCGGATTTGTGCTGCGAATCGTGATCAGATAGGTCGCGTGCGATGGTACTGAACAGATTTTGCGGATTCCGCCTCGCAGCGTCTGTGCTTGAAAAGCAGTATGACGAGCCTAGTCGCTGTTGCTCATCGTACCGTCGGGCAATGGAGTGAGCCACTGCAGACTTGCCCGAGCCAGCCACGCCACTGAGTAAGCAAACTCGCGGCGCATTCTCATCAGGATTATTGAGAACGTCGCATATCTTGCGGAGGAAGGACTCACGCGTCCCAGACAAGCATCCCTTCTCTTCCGCATATCTAGCCCCGAAAACGTATGGCATGTCATTCAAGTCGATCGATTCAGCTGTTTAAGTTCGTGAGCATCCACCTGCGGTCCGAAGAATGAGACCTACCAGCATGTTCCACTATATTCATCATGCGAACGACAGTGACACCCGTTTGCACTGACAATCCCTCCAAGAACGCCGTCTTGAGTTCTCGCAACTTATTCTCGTAATCTGTAATCCTAGTATCGATATCGGAGAAAGTGTATTTCGCCGTTCGAATCCCTAAAGATGGAGGTGAGGGATACGCATCATAAATTAGACGACGGCCGACAAAAGTTCTTCTGCTTGACGTATTCGGTGATGGAGTAACCACACTCCATCACTTGCAGTATCAGAAGCGCGATCGTCTTGACGTGCGACTTGATCGCCTTCAAGGGTTCGGCATCGTTGACGAAGCCGAAGACGTCGTTCATCGTGCCTGCCAAGCGGACGATCTGGTCGTCGTGGTCTCTTTGCTTCACGAGCACCTGTGAGGAGGATTAGCGATAGCTAAACCATAAAGAGACATACCTTGTTTGCAGCGGATAATACAGACCAAGCAAGCGACATGCAGGGATGAAGCTGTGTCACATTCGGCCATTGACAGCCAAGCGGCAGTCAGAATGGTAAACAACAAATACCTGTGCGATACTAGCCACGATCTTGTCGAACAGGTCGTTTCTTTGTAACAGAACGCCAAACATCTGATCGGACGTCATCAACCCGGTTGCAACCCTTGGGCCAATGTCAACCGCCGTGCTCAGCGCCCCGACAACTGCGGGACGAATGAGCCCGTGTCATCAAAACGTGTAGCGTGCGTAGGGGAGGTGAAAATGTGTGAGGAGAGAAGAGAGAGAGAGCGAGAGACCGTATCAAATCGCGCAAGACAGGTGTGGGTAGGTCCGGTGAATTACGCGATGTTCAGGTGGGGCGTGGGGGTATGTGCGTAGTGCAAGCTACGTGCAGAGAGATCGCACGACGTCCATTGCCGAGAAAATTGGTACAACATCATCACGTAGGCTATAAAAAGAAGGAAATAGCAAGGGTAATCGAGGCCGTCAAGGTAGGCCACTTGCGAGGATATAGAATGGGACGTCAATAGCGGCACGAGAGAGAGAGAAAAAAAGAGACGCTGTGACTCACGTCCTCGGCCGCATAAAACGCCGCAGAAAAAAAAAAGACTACAACTCCTTTACAGGCGGAAGCGTAACCCAAAGTCTTAGGGGGTGGTCGTGGTCACCATGCCCCCAGAGGTAATACGATGCTCGTTGTTGTATTACGAAGAGTTGAGAGGGAAGGATAAGGCAGATGCCTCTGAAGAGCAGGAAGGCTAGGAGAGATAGTACTGAAACTGTTTGACACGAGCCGGTGATAAATGGGTCGAAGACAAAGATGAAACATACGGTGCGCACAGAAAATGAATCCGACGAGAAATCACAGGGTGCTGCAAGAAATCTGTAAAAGGTGAATTCCGCATGAAAGATCTCGGATTGCATTCGACGACGTACGTACGTACTCCGTTCAGACCAGACTCTTCGTTGTTAATATTGAACACGACGGTTCGCTTTGGTCTATGTTTCGCACGGTGCTACACCATCTACGTCGTCGCGCAACTGGAATGTCCGGCGGAGTGCTACAACTTGGGTAGCGCCGCGCGTCGCCGGCAGAAACCTTGTTTGTCTGGTTGAGCGTGAATTCGAAAAGTTAATACATTGGAACGTGAAGTACATATATAATCACTTAGTATAACATACAGTTGAACATAAGAGGAAAATATGTATCGTCAGCATAACTTCACCGCTTCACTTCAGCATGACGAAGACCCAAGGAGAGCGTTCTTTGGACGGCGCTCCATGTGCTACGAGGAGAGGGTAGTAGTAGGCTGAGGCTGAGAGTGGGCGGGCGAAGCGCTCTTCGGCCCGGGACGGGAGCCCGAGTTGCCGGGTATGGTGAGCTGTGAGGGTGGGAAGTGCGTGTACCCGAAAGTCGTGATTGCGCGCTCCGGACCTAGGGGGGTGAGCTGCGAGAAGCCCTAATGGGAAATGGAGGCAGGGTGTGGTGGGTAGTGTGCTGAAACGGGCTCGGACGAGCGCTGCAAGGCGGATGAGCGACGTGATGGAGGCGAGAGAGGAAGCGGTGCCTCTCGCTTGTGTTGCTTGTCCGAAGTTTTTGGACTGCGCTCCGTGTGCTACGAGGAGAGGGTGGTGGTAGGCTGAGGCTGAGAGTGGGCGGGCGGAGCACAAAGCGCTCTCCGGCCCCGGACAGGAGCCCGAGTTGCCAGGTATGGTGAGCTGCTCCCCAACGGACCCCAAGAGGTAGGAGTGACCGATGACGCAGAAAGCGAAGCGGAATACCCGGCAAGTAGGAGGAGCGTGGCTGCCGCGTGGTGCCCGTGTACCTGTGCGCGGCAGCCCTAACGGCTGCCAGTTAGGCCGAGCAGTTAGCACCCTGGTGTTAGGTTGCACAGCAGCCTCGACCTGAGAGCGTCAGGGAGGGAGAGCATGGAGCTGGGCACTGAGGGCTCGCCAGCTAGCTCGGTATATGAGGGGCAGCTGACCGGGCGTGGCGCCCCGGCGTCAGGTGCGCACCAGCGTCAGGGAGGGTGGGAGTGGGAGTGCTGAGCGCACGGCAGCCATGGTTGGAGCCAGTCGTCAGGCCCATTGGGTGCGGTGCGCGAGTGGCTTTGAGGGCTTGAGACTGGATGTACTCCCTCCGCTGTGCGTCCTTCCTGTTCAAGAATCCCTTCAACGCGCGCACTTCGTTCGCAGCTAGCAGTCTTACGCCGTGCTCCCGGCCGTCACTCCGCGCCCGCTCGTAATACGTTTGCCATTCGAGCGCTTCGTCGGACTTGACCACGGCAGACTGGCGAAAGGTCTCGACGAGGGCGACTCGGAGGAGGTTGAGAAAGTTTGGGATTTGTCCAGTAATAAAGGTCGGCAAAAGGATGTTGCGAACGCAGCAAAACTTGAACACGAGACGCGTCTTGGGGAGGAAGTGAGTCGTTGAGATCTGTCGCATTAGGATGGCGAATGTCAGTGACAAGGGAGGACTGCAGTAGTGGGTGAACTGAACTGTAGATGTCTTGGTGGGCTTCGACGTCGTAGGGTTCGTTGAAGTCGATTAGCGATGTCCGTTTCACCGGCGTTTCTTGAGCTCGGTTTCTTGAGCTCGTCCATTATAATTTGTAGCTCGAGTTGTGCGAGATTTTTGGTGGTTCAGAAAAAGTTGCTACAATTGTCACCACAAGATGTGGATTCATCAACTGTTCGGCGAAAGCTTGTTGATCATTCGAACACTTCAAGTTCAAGTTGTACATAAAATGATTATACGGAAACATACAACGACCTGTGATCACAGCCGCATCTTTGTTTCCCACGAGTGATGAAATTTCGAGGACAGCACAGCCGCTAATTTGAACTGGAGTGACCTTGATAAACAAGGTAATACTTTTCATTCCCTAACCTTTGCCACTCGAAATTCGCGCATTTGACGTAAACCGTCGTCATAGGTGGTACAATCGTATTTACAGTACATACATCACTGGGTTGTCAGGTATCCCTGAGAAGGGTGTTTGTGATATTGGATACTCAGCAAGGCGCTCTAAGCAGCAATCAACTCTTCCAACCTTTCAGTATCCATCCCCGGGATTCGAGGTATGATCCTGCATTCGAACGGAAGAGGACGTCTGTACAAGGAATCAATACCACCATGCAAAGTATCACATTCGTTCATTACTCACGAGGCAAGCCCACCCGAGAACTTTGGTTCAATAGTGATTTCTGTCCCGTTCTCGTCCAAAGGCTTCAATATTTTGAAGACTGCCAAGACCTTGGCGATCACAGACCATACAGACGTGTCCGCAAAGTGTCTGCCGACGCAGATGCGTCTGCCAAATCCATATGCGATATGTTCAATGTCGTTCGGTTTTAGGGAACCATCGTCATTCAGAAATCGCTCTGGTATGAATGCGTGCGGATTTGGATATTTAGATTCGTCGTGTGCCATCGACCTACATCAGAACTAGGTAATCAAGGGGTTCTTTCAAAAAAGTGGAGAATACACCAACCACAGGTTAGTCATGAGGATGGCACCTGCGACACTGGGCATCAATATACTCTCGCTCGGTTGATAAATGTACGGATTATTCACCTTTCGGAATGTGGAATCCATTATACACATAGTCGTCCACGGCAGCGTGAGGAATCGCTTGGTGATTCAAGCGAATCATCAATAAGAGTCGATGAAGCGTTAAAAATACTCACACAAAGGAATGATGGGATTATATCTGAGCGTTTCGCGAAAAATGGCATCTACAAGGGGTAGCAGAGGCCGATCGTCCATTGTTGGCAGTCTGTTCTTGCCCACAACGGCATCGATTTGTGCTTGCGCTTTTTCTTGCACCCCTGGGTTCAGCATCATCACGAGGAAAAATACCGATAGCAGTGTGTGGGACTGTATCCCCGACGTGGTCCGTCACTAATGTAAAGTTACCATGTATGTACATTTGTGACATACTGTGTCTGACCCTGCTACAAGTTTAAAGAGCCGAAGCACGAGTGAGTAGGAATCAGACCACGAACGCAAAAAGCATACCCAGAAAAGCTGTCGCAGCTGCACTCTTAACTCCTTCTGTCCATGCTTTGTCTGGTGTTGTTCCTTTCGCTTCCACAGCTTGCATTGCATCGTGCACCATGGACGGTGTAACACTACATGCTCGCTTGATGGAATATCACTCAACGAGCGCATGGGACAATGTACGGAGATCTCACCACTCTCTGTAGTGCATAGTCGAATGCTGTTTCGACATAACGTCTTGCTAGCTTGCTTGCTGGCAGTCACCATATCATCTTTGAACGACATTCCCGGAAACCATGCCGGAAGCTTCAGCACTGAAAGGAAGCTGTAATCATTGTATAGCAAGCGTGAAATGTACTCACGTATCGGGAACGTTGCCACAAATATCGCGATGTCGGGACGCACTACAGACGAGACAATATCTTGCACCTTTATCACGAGCTGGAAAAGTTCGTCATCCTGATTCGGCGGATGATAATCGTATGTGCTGTTCAGAATGACGGAGGCCGTGTATCTTGAGGCAAAGGTCGGATTGTGTGCGTCACTCTGCCTAGCCTCCACCTCGAACACGTACTCAAACACATGTTCATCAAACTGTTGCGGGGTACGCAACAGACGTCGGAGGAGCTGACATGCCTTGTTGTGTTGAAAGGGTACAAATCTCGAAACTGCATTAATTCCAAATGTCTGGTGGAAGAATCGTCTGTGGAGTCGCCATTTGTCGCCATAGGGCAAAAGTATAGAATTAAAACCTATTCCACACCTGGTAATCATGTTTTAATTCACTGTCCAGTGTGAGAAGAGGTCCTTACAGTTCGTTGGTGATGAGATAAGGGCGGTCTGAATTGTTCGAGGAACCTGTGTCGAGCAAATCCTTCGCAACCTTTTCCGAGTCGATGATGATGATATCTTTGCCTAACAGTCGAGAGTGAACCAAGTCGCCTACATGAATGCATGACAACATGTATCGTCATCATCATCTCGGTATGATCCAAAAGTTTGAATCGGTGACTTACCGTACGTCTTTGCCCATTCGTGATAGGTTAACCATGGCGCATTCGCGTTGATTCCAATGACATTTCCGATCCATGGTAACCCCGGAGGACCAGGGGGCAACGAGTAACTTGCGGGCCGTGTATTCACAAAATATCGTCTGCCAATGTAAATGACGGTGACACACCCAAAGCCAACGGCATACGCGATCATGGTCAAAGCAGTCATAGGGGTGAAACAATGGGACATTTACTGACAGTAGATCTCCTCATTTTATGGGTTCCTCTAGTCTCGAGCCGTTATTCCTGGACCCTTTAGGGTTCCAGGTTTGTCGAACTTTTCTCCCTCTGACTTCGGTCTTTGGCCTCATTCAGTAATTTGCTTAGTCAGTTGTTTACGGTGGCGTGTGAGTTTCAACGACGGTTCGCCTCTGGACGTCTGGACCGTCACAGGTCACGGTTCTCCCATCAATTCTTATCAATATCCTGCTAATTGCCCTCAGCGCCCAATGATCAAGAGAGAATAGGCAAACACGGACTTCACGTGGCAGGACCGTCACACGCGAAGCCCAAATAGCATTAGAACGAGGCGCTGAGGCCGAGACCTATAAGTACAACGGGCGCAAGAAGCCGATCAAAAACAGAAAGGCGCGAAATCAAGACGAAACGCCACGAGATAAGCGCGAAACACATAAGAGCCTCCTACATATGACAGCACAAAGGATACAAGTACACCACAAGGAGAGAAACACGAGTACCAACAAGAAACACAGGGAGGGGGGGTCGGGTGCGCAAAACAAGGCCTAGCGACATTGAAGAGCGCGGGTGAGAAGGAGTGTCAGACGAAACGACGCTGCAGAAACGCACCTAGCGGGATGAGTGCGGGTGAGAAGGCGAGGAGCCTCTAGGCTAGTTCCCGCTGATACCCCAGCAAAGACAGGGGGATGACGTGCGGGCGTGGCACCGCTACGAACGGGAAGGCCCCGGAGACGTGACACCACAGTGACCGCACGCACGCTCTTTCGCACAACGTCAACGTCAACGACACCCTCACCCGCAACCTGTCAACTCGACGACACGACAACGTACGGCAACACAACATAACATCAACAACAACAACACAATGCCCACTGGCGACACGGAGGACGACAACGCGATGACGACACGACGACTCCAATCGATGGTGCGTCCAACACGGTGAAGCGATAACGACGGACATCGTGACAACACGCCGTGCACTCAAGCTGGCATGCACGTCACGGGTCTGCAGATGCTGACCCGTCCCCGTCCGAAAACCTAGGTGCTATGCGACGACGACGACGAATGGTGCGACGACAGAACGACGCATGCCCCTCAATATGATGACACGACGACGCGGCGTGCTGGCAGCACCACGCCATGAGGTCGTGGCAACAATGATAAAACAGGCACCACGCGACGATGAAGCAACCCGCGCACGGGTACGGGTACGGGTATGGGTGTACCACAGCGGTGTTTCCAGACGTAGACACACGGTAGTATAGGTACCACACACCACAGTCACCTTTTCCCCCCACGAAACCGCAAATTTCGAGACGGCACAGAGCCGCTAATTTGAACTGGAGTGACCTTGATAAACAAGGTAAGTTACTTGACCAAGCGGAATTGTGGAGTTGCAATTTCCTCTAGCATATGTGTTGATCAAGTTGCATCGAACCAAGGCAAAGAAACTAGAGGGTCTAGAAGAAGGGGTGTTACCACTCGTTCCAATGTAGAGAACATTTAAAATCATGCATCAAGGAAGGGAAAAAACGGTCACGCGTCAACAACTCCCTCTCACAACCGCTCACGCGTTCACGGACTACCGTTCACACCGAGGCCAAACGATTGAGAAAGTGATCGTGGACATAGGCTCACCACCGTCAGGTGAGTTCACGCCATTCAATGCGTACGTCGCGCTCTCACGGAGTCGAGGAAGAGACAGTATACGGTTATTACGAGAATTCGACGAGAAGTTATTTACCACACATCCGAGCGAACATCTACGCGAGGAGGACGAACGGCTTAACCAATTGGACTGTGTAACTACCAAATGGTGGGAGAACGTACGAGAGAGTACTGTACAGTAGTACTACGCACATGTATTTGAAAAGTAAAGCTAACTTGTACATAAAATGATTATACGGAAACATACAACTACCTGTGATCACAGCTGGTTTCCCACGAGTGATGAAATTTCGAGGACAGCACAGCCGCTAATTTGAACTGGAGT
The DNA here is from genome assembly GCA_038091055.1 of Leccinum angustisporum. NCBI lineage: Eukaryota > Fungi > Basidiomycota > Agaricomycetes > Boletales > Boletaceae > Leccinum > Leccinum angustisporum. Next base: position 29,360 of record JBBPNU010000052.1, read on the forward strand.
GACCTTGATAAACAAGGTAATATCACTGCGACGGGCACTAACTTGACGGGTCCGGATGGTCCGGCAGCATATTACTGCCAGAACATTGCCAACGAGATAGCGCTCGATTCCCCATGTACGGTGCCACCTGCATCGCCGCCATAGTAGTTGTAGTTGTACTCAGTGCCTAGTCGCACAGTCAAATCCTAGTAGTAGTGGATGAGAGTCGATCGAGCACTAATTATACGGTGTGTATGTTAACATTATAGACCTGACGTTTTTGACAGTGAGGACTACATAAACCAGGAATAAATTGCAAGAAATTCAGAAACATGGCACAACGGAACTTACGGCTCACGCACGTCTCGAACCCGGTTAGCGAACCACTTCACGTACTCGGCCGTGGGCAGCACAACCGACAACTTTGATCTCTCCGACGTTCCTGCTTCCCTCATCAAATTTCAATTGACGAAAGACCTTTCGGGTCGGAGCAGCCACTGAATGGCCGGCATGCGATTCGCGAAGGCCGTCCGACTTCAAGACACTGGGGAACATGTGAATATAATCGTATGGGTGTATCCAAAGCTGATCCGGAGCAGTGAATGCAAGGTCAGATAATATAGCAAAATATGTGATTCGTGAGCGAGATGAGCGGCCCTCGAGCTGGCTGCAGAAGATCTTTTGGAAGCCGGGGACGTGGTCAAAGCCCATGAGCGTGTAGTGCTCTCCGGGGACGTCGTATAGAGGGGTTCCCTGCGGCTGAACCCTGCCCAAGGCTTGAGCTGCTTGTTCAACCAACCATCCTTGCACCTTGCTACTGCGGAGCGGGATGGCGTAAAAGACGTTGAGTAACTCTGAACCAAAAAAAAAAAAGGTCAGAAAACACCATCCGGAGAATGGTCGAAGAGAATAACTCACCGACTGAACCGCTGCACCCGTATGTCTTGCCACACTGGATCAGCCAGCCGGCGATGTCGACTCAGTGCTTGTGCTTGTCGGGCGGGGACTGAGCTTCCAGACGATATCCAGCTGCTCCTTGCCTGCAAGGGGAAACAACGCGGGTTCGAGGTCTTCCCAAATGTCGACAATTGCTTCCTTTTACATAATGTCATCGAGAAAAAACCCTTGCGATGTGAGCTCGGGTCAGCTATTGGGGAGAATTAGAGGATGTAGGTGGACAGGCAGAATGAGTGAATACCGATCGCAGTTTCGAGCATGTCGCCCGTAGATACCCAAACCATGATACCGCAGGTTACAAGCATCAGGTTGGCAATAATTTCAGGTACGCCATCTTGCAGGTGGTCTTCAATTGCTGTGGCTCTGGGCTAGCAACCGAAGATCAGCGCAATGGACGCCTCAAGATAACGTTCGTTCTAAACCTCGTAATCGACCTCTGAACGCAAACAGATGAGTACGTGTGAGCACGATAACGTGATACATACCCGGTATCACCTTATAGGCCAAAGTGAGCGTCCTCGCTGAGCCCCGCGCTAGCGAAATCATCGAGATGCCTCTCCGTTGTCCGCTTGAGCTCGTCGCCACCCGATTTCAACTTGAACCTGTCCAAGATGACGTTATCAGCACCCTTTGCGAGAAGGAACAACTAAGAATCGTTCCTGCCAAATTTGCGCACAATGATACGCATTCGTCTGCGAACGCTTTTGAAATTCGAGGATGTCGAATAACTCGTACCGTTCTATTTCTCTTGAAGAGGGTGTCTAGTAGCAGAAGGATATCCCTCAACTGCTTATCACTGAAATGCTTGACCGCACCACTAGAGAGCTTGACGGCGGTTCGACTCGTTGTTAAGTAGAATGCAAGTCACGGTTTTCAATACTCGAAAGAGATAGTTTTACAAAATTGTACTACCGAGTCGATACTCATACTTACTACACATGAAGGGATGCATCCACTATCCAACCGCCAGTGGGATCTTCGTAATTAGTAGTGAATTGGGACAGCATCTGTGAACCTGAGGCGACAGCCTGAGGGAACACATACTCGGGTTCTTCATGTGACCCCGAGTCGGGGTAGATCTCTGGTCTCTGCATCTGTGCTGCAGATGGTAAAAAGAAACTGACGGCTTGAGGTTGAATCGGGGTCGCATTTTTCCCCGAACTCTGGTAGACCAGTTTACTAGTATCACAAGCGTGAATAAAAGACATTAGAGAGCTGAAAGTAGCAGCTAGTACTTACAGTCCTTGTTTGTGGAGGTCAGCTATCATCGTAGTGAAACGATTGCGAATGAAAAGATCTGCGTGCTTTGCGGCTTCCTCCATTCCGCTCATGATACTCTTCTCCATCATCTCATAGTTCGATAAGGTGTAGCGGCATCGGGGATCCTTGGCGGCCGTGTCGCCAGCCGCAGCGCGGCGCAAGGCACACGCGAGCTGGTAAATATGGTCATATTTAGTACGCCGTGTGGAGAAGATGAGTGTGACTTACTGCTGTGGCCGAGGTGGCCAGCATTCGAAGGGGGGTCGTCATCCAAAACCTGCCATGACGCCGCATGGGTGAGATCGGGTATTTGTACCAGAATTTGGTGTGGTATTCGTGAAAGATCGGATTAGCAAATACTTCAATGCCCTTGAATGAGTGAAAAAAGTTAGTACGTAGTGGAATGAACCTGCATACGACACTTACTTTTTCGGTGTGATGGTGAAGAAAGAACGTTTTCCAGTTTCTATCGTCGAGCATCTTTTCGCATAGTTCGATGGCAGCCTTCACGCGCTCATCTGGTGAGAGCGAATTTTCTGGGTCGAGAATTTCCTGCAGCTTAGTATACTTGATCGGCATGGACAACGCTATCCCCAGCATCTTGCTTCGGAACGACTGCCTATAATCTTGAAACTACAAACTGGAATTTGAATTGTATGCGCTTGAACGTACAGTTCACTTACCATTCTTGCCAGGCTCGGCGTCCAGGGGGTATCTGAAAAGAATTAGTGGCCAGTCCCTGCACGACTCAGATAAGATGGACGAACTGATTCCGGTCTCAAGGCAAGCCTGAACCAGACACTCCTTCACATTATCTTCGCAGTTATCTTCCCATCCGATTCTATTGATGATCTCAATTATGAGCAATTCTCCTGCGATATCGAAGTTTGCCCTGTCAGCGGGCGAAAGATCGGATTTGGAGGGTTTGCCAGAGCGGTTGTCTCCAGCATTACGATTACGAGTTGATGAAGTCTGAGAGCTGGGGACGCTCTGCAGAACTGAGCCCCCATATGGATTTTCATGCGTTGGCATGAGAAAAGCCATCGGGGACGCAGACTCGAAGGGTGTGTTGCCGGTGGGGAAGGTGACAGTGCCGGGAGGGGGGAACACGCCAATGTTGAACTCTAATCCGGGGCCCAAAAAATTTGACTGTGACATAGTACGATTGGTGCCCAGCTGGAATATGCGCGTCCAGGTGCGAGCGGAACGAATCAATAAGAATATCAATCATGGGTGGAGAAACTACCTGAGGGAAAGGGCCTGCTGGGTATACATCATGATCTGGGTCTGGTTCACTACGAGGCGGGCCCCAGGCACCGGAAGACATTCAGTGACTGGAAATTGGGTTCAACGATCCTGCAGGGGACTTCGATGGCCTTTGAGCGAATAAATAAGCAATTTCCACCTGTGTTTTTTAGCCCCAACCGGAATCCTGGACTGGATACGCATAGAAATTTTATACCGTTATCATTAAAGAAGAGATCGTGTTTGCGGCTCTGGATCCGAGTCGGTGGAGCTTCAATCACGTCCCAACTGAATGCGATTACTTACGTCGACGAACTCAGTGACGGGATAGTCAAGGTTCCAGCATGGTATCGTGATCAACTATGCAGTTCCCAGACAGGCACGACGGCGGTAGTGAGTGATTTGCGTACATACAAATTGCACAAATGGGGTAAGGAGGTTGTATGAATTATATGATCGCCTCTATTCGGCAGTGGTGTCTCCGCCGTGCACGTGTCCGCTGCGACAGTATCAGAATGTTCGATTGATATTCGGCATAGAAAATAGAAAATTATGCAATCGCAGCAGCGTGCATGCGGCGCCAAGTCCCCAATGTGGGCTGACTCCACTCATTTTCTCAGCAAGACGGTCTTCTCGAACCTAGACCTGTCACCTGAATGCTAGATAAGGTGATAACGTACTAGTAGTCATAGAGTGACGCGAGACGGCGTACAAACGCACGGCGGCACGGGGACAAGGCTAGTACTAAGTAAGGTTAGTAAGTTATTATTGACAAATCTGTAACAAACGCAGAATTTGCGGCAGAAACGAGGCGTTTGTGACCTCCCCCAGGATACCTAGAACGTTAACTGGTCTCGAGTCGAAGAAATTCGTTGTGGTTGAGAGTCCGGAACGTATTTCAACTCGTACATGTAAAATTCAGCTGGTTGGTACTGGCGAATCTGAACTACCAGGGGGTACGATATGGTTACTACGACGAAAATCTGAACCCCGAGAGCTCAGCTTATTACTACCACAAGGTGAGCTAGTACGGGAGGAGACTCTGTTGAGTAAGCTGGACCATCCGAGCTCCCTACTGGTGCTGGTGTTTGCTATCCCCCGGGCCCCACTGGGATACACTTGTGTGCGGATCTCTCCAATTTGACGCTCCATCATATCGAGGCATCCTTGACTTGCTTCCATCTCATCCACCAAAATGCCTTGCACCATCTGCAACTCTTGCATACGAAGACGCTGGTAATGGATTTTTGCGTTATATACCTCCCGACTCATGCGAGCGAGGTGAAGCATCTGCGTATTCGTGTAGTCCCTCACTTCGGGGGTTTGCTCAACGCTGAACTTCAAATAGCTGTGAGCATAAAGACCTTGGGGCGCTTAGCTTTAAATACTACGTACCGAAGTTTTTAGTACCTTTTGTTTCTTGGAAGCGTGGAGAGCGTCGTCTTCCTCGTGTACCATGGAAGCTGGCCCTCGTTTCCTGTTGGAAACAGTGAACAGCTCTGGTCTGCACGTTCCATTGGGAGCGGCGTATGGCAAGATCACACCCGGGCCTGTGGCCTGGGTGTTTCGGAAGGGAGATAATGAGTGTGATCGGACAGAGGCATGAGGGGGAACCATGGCAGAAGTTGGTTGAAAACGCATACTATGTCGCTGGCAGCGATTCGAGTCACACTACGGTGTATATACAGTTATAAATTATGATGGCAGCATCAGTGCCGCGGCACTTTCTAGTCCAGTCCACGTACCAAAGACCATCCGAATATGGCACAGCATCGTATGACCCGATTTCCAGCAAGTACTCGCGGTTTGATGGTGTCTCCAGGAGTCACTGTGCCTACATTGTTACAACTTACAAGAAGCGTTCAAATTCCGATTCTGTCATGAAACTCACGACGCCCTGCGACGCTTCTCTGTGCGCCAGGCCGCCAATATTCATTTCAAGTTGTCCCTACCTTAGCCTACTCTGTTACGCCGTGCAGAATCTGCCGCCAGCGTAAATAAAAGATATGAAACTTGAAGCTGGATCTCGACTAGCGTGACTATGATCTAAACATGTCAGAAGACAGGGATGTGTGTGAGACTGGAAGTGTGGAAGTGACTGGAAGTGTGGAAGTGACTGGAAGTGTGGAAATGACTGGAAGTGTGGAATTAACTGGAAGTGTGGAAGTGACTGGAAGTGTGGAAGTGACTGGAAGTGTGGAAGTGTCGTCAGCAGAGTGGAACTTTGGAATAAGCCCAAAACAAGTAAGTTCTGGGAAGTGCGGGCGGAGATGCAGTTAATTTACAGTTAATAGAACTTGATTACAGCACTGTAACTTCAAGAAGTGCTTACATCAATTATCAATTCCCTCTCGTCAGAGGTGCATTTATGATTTCCCCCTTAGGCCAGGCTCCGACCGGTGACCGTGTAAAACGGCTCTGTCTAGATTCGGTCTAGAGGCCCCGAGTCAATCTCAGGCTGTCGCTAGCGCGGGGCTCAGCAGCGAGGACGCTCACTTTGGCCTACAAGGTGATACCGGGTATGTATCACGTTATCGTGCTCACACGTACTCATCTGTTTGCGTTCAGAGGTCGATTACGAGGTTTAGAACGAACGTTATCTTGAGGCGTCCATTGCGCTGATCTTCGGTTGCTAGCCCAGAGCCACAGCAATTGAAGACCACCTGCAAGATGGCGTACCTGAAATCATTGCCAACCTGATGCTTGTAACCTGCGGTATCATGGTTTGGGTATCTACGGGCGACATGCTCGAAACTGCGATCGGTATTCACTCATTCTGCCTGTCCACCTACATC
>JBBPNU010000053.1:0-35515 GCA_038091055.1 Leccinum angustisporum
TGAGGTGAAGAGTCGAGTCGGAGGACAGTTCATAGTGTTATGTAATTGTTTTCCACGGGTGTTAAATTTGGGCTACATCAGCCACAATTGTCCGGGTGAGTGACCTTGTAAACAAGGTAATAGGTGTCAATCAAGCACGCGGGCAATTCTGATGTTATTATGTAAATGAAATCTCTACTTTCTACGGTAGTTGGGGAGGTTCAAACGTTCATGGGTCCAGGAGTGCCCGTAGGGCTGTGGTATCTCATGCATCATGAGGCACAGTGAAGAATTTCTGGAGATAACTGGATAAATATGGTAAAATGTTCAGGCAGGAAAAAAAAGTACCTCTCTTCGCGTCCACCCAGTGCGTGTGCTTTGGCAACATCCGTTCCGGCTCCGTCACTGCAGTGTTTCCAGCAGCTCTCCCCACTGGCACTATCGCGAAAGCACTCCTATTTTGCCCCCTCAGCTCTGACGCCAGTGTGGGGCTGGTCCGTGCCGATATAAGTAGGAGTAGTGGCCGTCATCCCTGCTTTCTCTTCGCTTCGCAGCGCTAATCGCTCCCGCTTCTCTCTCATGACTATCTGCACCGTCCACGGAATCTTGGGTGTCCGTAACGGACGCCCGTTTGAGTACGCGTCCGGCAGGTCGTTCTGGAGACACAACTGTTTTTTGCCGCTCTCTTCCGGCGACGATCTCGCTTTCGAGCTTTCAACTTTTTCACATACAGCCGAGGATTTTCAGAAGGGGTCTCCAGCAGCCTCGCGCGTGCCGTCACTCGCACCACTCATGCTGTTCCGAGTCTCCGACGACTCGTCCGTAAGCGCATCAACCGACGTCGGAGAACCCGTTCTTGAGCCTTTTGCTACTGACGTTCATGCTCACCCCTTCATTTCCAGTGTTCCTTTACTTAACGTTTCTCAGACTTTTTCGTCTGTACCTCTTCTCACCGCCGAGTCCGACAACCAGATGCCTTCCCCCATTTTCGTGATCGCTGGTAAGGTCGAAACTACTCATTTGTTCCGTGCTATCCGTACCGTACCACTTCACACTTTCGCAACGTCCGCGAAGGTGCTGTTTGTAGCCAAAATTTTAATTTTGCACTGATCAAAAGTACGGTGTAGATGGCACCACCGACTCGTCGCTCACTCCGCCTTGCACTGCAGGTGAACTTGATGTCATACACCATCAAGTGTGCTCTCGTTTGAATCCGGCTACAATGTGAGTCTAGACTCTTTCGCCAAAACTCTTCACCCATACCTGTTTCATAATCCGAATGTACTTCAAGTTCATCAGTTTGATTTTTATCCGGTTAGTTCCTAGACATGTGCATGAAGTCAGATGATGCCATTCCGATATTTATTTACTATAAGCCAGGCGCACGTACTTGATGGTATCCGTGTTCCTCCCCATTTGCTACAGAATGCTCTTCAAGGTGATCACAACCATCGTCGTCACAGCGGCTGTTTTCGTTCTGGCCGCCCAAACACCCAATCCTAGTGATGGAATTGCCATACCACTCATGAAACAATCTGATACCGACGCGCACAGATTTCATGCTACAACACATAACGCGTAAATTGACCTGTAATGTCCTCAAGCATCGTTTTTGCTCACACGTTTTTAGCAAAATCATTCGTGGGCCAAGTGGTATGGATAGTTCCGAAAGGAACACGGGAATGCCGCATCCTTCTGCTGTAACACGGGACGGGTCCGCAGCTGGCGTTGATTTGACAGAATTCGCGAACGGAATATGGTATGGGACCATTTCGATCGGCACTCCCCCCGAGTTCTTCACTGGTAAGTTTTTCCGTGCATTCGTGACACTCACTGACTCTAGTTGCCACCTCAGTCCAATTCAACACCGGTTCTAGGTAAGTGTTTTCTGTCAATACCATCCATTCTCTGGTCTTATTCGACCCAGCGATCTGATTATTCCAGCCTTAACCGGTGATCAGGACAGCAGAAGCCACCTTGAACTCTGGGATCCCGCATCGTCCCACATCACCAACTTGGACCTCCAGACATCTTTTGCGATGGAATTTGCAGATGGTAGGACTGTCAGTGGTAAACAATACGCGACCAATGTAACCATTGGTGGTTTCACCGTATGTTTTTACTGTTTGCGAACATTTTCACTTCTGACCAATGAATAGGCAGACGTTCAGACCATCGGTGCCGCAACATCATACTCTACAACTATGGGAACATCTCAGCTTGCTCTAGATGGCATATTGGGATTGGCTTTCCCGTCTTTCTCAGACTTTCATGGCCAGAGTCCCCTTGTTCACACGCTCTACAATGAAGGAAAGCTGTCTCAACCAGTGTTTTCTATCATGCTCGCCTATTCTCGAGGCGAGTTGTATCTCGGTGGAACGAACGAGGCGCTTTACGTTCATAACACCCTGATCTTTACCCCTGTAACAAGTCCGGTGAGAGCGAACGCCAGGCGGTATGGATGCATACTTAGATTGCCCTTTCAGGATCAATGGCAGCTGAAGATAGATAAAATTCAAGTTAATAGAGTGACAGTTCTGACAGATGTACCCGCCGTCATCGATACTGGTTCCAATCTCATTTATGGTGATGCGCCGCGAGTTTCGGCCTTGCACTATGCGTTTGGCGGTACGAAGTACGGGAGTACTTACTACACCTGTGAGTTTCGATTGAATTTGGTATACCTTTGATTGACTCCCTGCAGTTTCATGCAAATATTTTCCCTTCGTGACTTTTATCATTAATGGAGAGCCGTTTGACATCCCTGCCGAGGCCCTTAACAAGGGACGGGTTGAGCACAGGTCGCGAAGTTGCTTTACCGGAATTGCCAGTGCGACTATGAATAAGAATAATAGTGAGATTGTTCTATTCAACATCTCCTCTTCCCGTGCTCACCGGTGAACCCGACTAGATTTCTGGTCGATCGGGTCCATTTTCCTTGAGCTGTATTATACTGTGTTTGATTTCAACAGCGAGGCACCACAAATTGGATTCGCAGAGCTAACTTAACACTCTATACGAAGCAAGCTAGATACATGCTACATATCTCTTCCACAATCAATGGGGAGATTGAGATCACCCTCGCATTCCACCATCATGTTTTGGAAGTCGATGACTAGTACTTGCTGGTTTCGCTGCACCATCCCCGAAGATGCATACAAGGCAATGTTGCCGGGGACAATTCCACATTTGCGGGGTATAGAATCTTGACCTGACGATTTTCGACCGAGCTGTCGTGACTAGGATATCGATGCGGGTAGGCAAGCATGAATGCAATGACGAGTGAGCTCGGCTGAAACGTATTCGGTCATCACACCTCGTCACCCCCGCTATCGAGGTACCCCAACCGTCATCGTACTACCTGTGGCCCTATGCCTCCTCAAAATGCAATGACTTAACTTCATATTCTCACTGACCCATCTCGTCAATACTGGCTATCAAATGACCTTGTAATCCTGTCTACAAGTTGCTTGGGATCATAGACGACGTAAGCGGACCACGATTCGGGCTCTATCAGGGTGAGATCGATGATTATCTTCGATCCACTGCAGTGACACACCTCATTGTCCCCACAGCCGGTTTTTTGACCTTGGGTAACCTCCCGGAGGCTATCTTATGAGGCACCGACTCATCACCCTTCGACTATCAACCGCTCCGACGCCGTGCGGCACTGCAGGCAAACTTGATGACATGTACCATCAAGAGTGCTCTCGTTTGAATCCGATTTGTGAGTTTAGGCTCTTTCGCCAAAACACCCTCACCCATACTTGTTTTGATGATCCGAATGTACTTCAAGTTCATCAGTTTTGATTTTTATCCGGTTAGTTCCTAGTAGACATATGCCACATGAAATCACATGATACCATCCCGATCTTATTGATTATAATTTATAAGTCAGGCGCACGTCCTTGATGGCATCTGTGCTCCTCCACACTTTCTTCCCAATGCTCTTCAATGTAATCACAACCATCGCCGTCACAGTGGCTATTTTCGTTCTGGCCGCGCAAACACCCAATCCTGGGGGGAAAAGTGATGGTATAGCCATACCACTCACGAAACGCTCTGACACAGACGCGCGCAAATTTCATGCTACAACACATGACGCGTAAATTGACCTGTGATGTCCTCATGCATCGTTTTTCCTCTCATCGTTTTAGCAGTGGCATGGATAGTTCCGAAAGGAACACGGGAACGCCGCATCCTTCTGCTGTGAAACGGGTCAGGTCCGCAGCTGGCGTTGATTTGACAAAATACAAAGACGGAATATGGTATGGGACCATTTCGATCGGCACTCCTCCCAAGTCCTTCACTGGTAAGTTTTTCCGTGCATGCGCGACACCCACTCACTCTAGTTGCCACCTCAGTCCAGTTTAACACCGGTTCTGCGTAAGTGTTTTTTGTCAGTACCATCCATTTCTCTTGTCTTATTCGACCCAGCGATCTCTTTGTTCCAGCCTCAACCGGTGATCAGACCTGCAGAAGCCACCCCAACCTCTGGGATCCTGCATCATCCAAAGTCAACCTGGACCTTCAACAAGATTTTGTGATATCATTTACAGATGGTAAGACTGTCAGTGGTAAACAATACTGGGACAATGTAACCATAGCTGGTTTTACGGTATGTCTTTACTGTTTACGAACATCATCACTTCCGACCGATGAATAGGCAAACATTCAAACCATCGGTGCCGCAACAACATACTCTTCAACTATGGGAGCATCTGAGTTTGCTCCACTGGCAGATGGTATATTGGGATTGGCTTTCCCGTCTCTCTCAACCTTTCTTGGCCAGAGCACCCTGGTTCACACGCTCTACGATGAAGGAGAGCTGTCTCAACCAGTGTTTTCAATCAAGCTCACCTCTTCTGGAGGCGAGCTGTATCTCGGTGGAGTGAACAACGAGCTTTACGTTTCTAACACACTCGTCTTTACCCCTGTAACAAATCCGGTGAGCGCGAACGCCAGGCGGTATGGATGCATATTTAGATTGCCCTTTCAGGTTCTCTGGCAGATCATGATAGATAACATTCAACTGAATGGAATGACGATACTGAGAGATGTACCCGCCATCATTGACACTGGTGCCAACCTCATTTATGGTGATGAGCTGCGAGTTTTCGCCCTACACCATGCGTTTAAGGATGGGGCGGCGTACCAGGATGATGGTGTCTACTACACCTGTGAGTTTCGATCGAATTTGGTACTTTTGATTGACTTCCTGTAGTCCCATGCCACAAATTTCCCTACCTGACTTTTACCATTAATGGAGAGCCGTTTATAATCCCTGCTGATGTCCTCAACCGGGGACGGGTTGAGGCTAGGTCGCGCAGTTGCTTTAGCGGAATTGTCAGTTCGACTGCGAATAAGGATGTAGGTGAGATTCTTCTATTCAGCATCTCCTCTTCCAGTGCTCACCGGTGAACCCGACTAGATTTCTGGTCGATCGGGACCATTTTCCTCCAGCAGTACTATACCGTGTTTGATTTCAACAGCGCAGCACCACGAATTGGATTCGCAAAGCTTAGCTGATAATGTAACGCTCTACTGTATGTATACGAAGCAAATTAGATACATGCTAGCCTATCTGCAAAGCCTCTCGTACCGTTATCGCTGAAGGCACTTCCGTGCCAGTGGGCCCATTGTCCAATCACAACTCTTGAAACCGAGCCAGATAAAGGAATTTAGGGGTCCTAAGGGTCTTCTCATGGATGTCAGTGAGTTTGACGCCATCTGATTGGTACATATCTTGGAAGTCCACAAGGCAACCTCGTTAAGAAGCTTAATACCCCGCCCTATCGCCACCGCATCATCATATCAACTTCCTCTTTCTGTGCGTCGTGCGCAAAGTTCACTTTATCTCTTACGATCCCACCGTTTTCAATACGCCGATCCAATACACTTTTTGGGGCCCGTCCGTCGCTTCGTTTATTTCGGGCACGGACACGTTCAGTTCGTCTTCAGGAACAGGAACCAACTCAGATGGCGGCGCATCACCCTCGAGTACGCCATCTACGACTGCCTCCCCCGGCTCTAGTACGACGTGCATCGTTCGCCAGAATACGTTCACCGTACAGAAGAAGCGGAGTATGTTTCGCGGCATGGCTGCATGGATCAGGTCGATTGGTTCCTGAACGTGGACGTCATCATCCGGCAATTATCTATGGTTTTCATATGGATATATGATTATGCCGCGCAGCGTGTCTGCAGGTCTGCCTCGTGCGCGGAGATGTAAGACTTTTGAGAAACGGTGGGGATGGGGTGCCTGGGGGAGACTTGATTAAATTTATAGACAGCAGAGATTTCGGTGTACAGTACCCTAGTAGATGGCGCTCATGCGAATTGCATGTGGTTTGTTTATTTCCGCTGGAAAACGTCCGCACGGGAAGATGGCATGGACGTTCAATGTGAAAACACGATGCCGACCTCGTGTCAGCGGCGCAACAAGCGAGAGGTGAGTGAGATCCACCCAACGCGAGCGTATTCCTCTATACAAAAATTTGCCAGAAAATCCTTGGTGAGTATTTCGCATGCAAGGCCAGCTGAAAGTAAAAGGAGATGACGTTCTCAGACAAAATGGCGAGCGTGTCTTGAATAACCTGAATCATTCTTAGATTGTAATGGTCTGGATTCAATCAAGATTTTCATAAATATTAAACCTAATGAGTAGTAAACTGAACTGGAGCGAATCACTTTCGGGACAATGCTCTGGAAACTTGGAGTAAGTATAGTAGACATACTATTGTTGAAGGCGGTTGGCGTAATGGGCGTCAAGCGGAGGTACTCGGAACACTGTGGCCCTAATGATAATAATGATGCATGATGCGTGATGGCATCAGCTTTCCGTCTTTGAAGTGGCACTAACGTGACACACCTCATTGTCCCCAAAACCGGTTTTTTGGCCTAGGATCACCTCCCGGAGGCTATCTCATGAGGCACAGTGCAGAATTTCTTGCCAACGAACAATGGATAAATATGGTACAATGTTCGCACGGAGGCAAAAACGTTTCTGGCTCCTGTTTCCGGAACACTATCCTGAGTCCTGACGTTCGTGCTCACCCCTTCATTGCCACATGTTCCTTTACTTAATGTTTCTCAGACTTTTTCGTCTGTGCCTATTCTTGCCGACGAGTCCGACAGATGTGCCTTCACCCATTTTCGTGATCGCTGGCAAGGTCGAAACTACTCATTTGTTCCGTGCTATCCGTACCATACCACTTCATCACTTTCGCAACGTCCGCGAAGGGTAGCCAAAATTTAATTTTTTTGCACTGATCAAAAGTAAGGTGTAGATGCACCACCGACTCATCGCGCTTCGACTATCGACTTGGACCGCGCTCCGCCGTGCACTGCAGGCAAACTTGATGACATGTACCATCAAGAGTGCTCTCGTTTGAATGCGACTTGTGAGTCTAGGATCTTTCGCCAAAACTCCCTCACCCATACCTGTTTTGATGATCCGAATGTACTTCAAGTTCATCAGTTTTGATTTTTATCCGGTTAGTTCCTGGACATGTGCCACATGAAGTCACATGATGCCATCCCGATCTTTATTGATTATAAGTCAGGCGCACGTACTTGATGGCATCTGTGCTCCTCCACATTTTCTGCCCAATGCTCTTCAATGCAATCATAACCATCGCCGTCACAGTGGCTATTTTTGTTCTGGCCACGCAAACACCCAATCCTGCGGGGGAAAGTGATGGTATAGCCATACCACTCACGAAACGCTCTGATACAGACGCGCGCAAATTTCATGCTACAACATTGACACATGACGCGTAAATTGACCTGTGATGTCCTCATGCATCGTTTTTTCTCACATCTTTTTAGCAGTGGCATGGATAGTTCCAAAAGGAACTCGGGAACACCGCATCCTTCTGCTGTGAAACGGGTCAGGTCCGCAGCTGGCGTTGATTTGACAAAATACATAGACGGAATATGGTATGGGACCATTTCGATCGGCACTCCTCCCAAGTCCTTCACTGGTAGTAAGTTTTTCCGTGCATGCGTGACACCCACTTACTATAGTCGCCACCTCAGTCCAGATCAACACTGGTTCTGCGTAAGTGTTTTCTGTCAGTACCATCCACTCTCTGGTCTTATTCGACCCAGCGATCTCTTTGTTCCAGCCTCAACCGGTGATCAGACCTGCAGAAGCCACCCTAACCTCTGGGATCCCGCATCGTCCCGCTTCACCAACTTGGATCTCAATGCAAATTTTATGATATCATTTACAGATGGTAAGACTGTCAGTGGTAAACAATACTGGGACAATGTAACCATAGCTGGTTTTACGGTATGTCTTTACTCTTTACGAAAATCATCACTTCCGACCGATGAATAGGCAGACATTCAAACCATCGGTGCTGCAACAACATACTCTTCAACTATGGGAGCATCTGAGTTTGCTCCAGATGGTATATTGGGATTGGCTTTCCCGTCTCTCTCAATCTTTCATGACCAGAGCCCCCTGGTTCACACGCTCTACAATGAAAGAAAGATCTCTCAACCAGTGTTTTCAATCAAGCTCGCCTCTTCTGGAGGCGAGTTGTATCTCGGTGGAACGAACGAGGCACTTTACGTTCATTATACACTCGTCTTTACCCCTGTAACAATTCCGGTGAGCGCGAACGCCAGGCGGTATGGATGCATATTTAGATTGCCCTTTCAGGTTCTCTGGCAGTTCATGATAGATAACATTCAACTGAATGGAGTGATAATTCTAAGAGATGTCCCCGCCATCATTGACACTGGTGCCAACTTCATTTATGGTGATGCGCCGCGAGTTTTGGACCTGCACCATGCGGGTAAGGGTGGGGCGTTCGGCCACGGCGGGCCTGATGGTTGGTACACCTGTGAGTTTTGATCGAATTTGGTACTTTTGATTGACTCCCTGTAGTCCCATGCAAAAAATTTCCCTACATGACTTTTACCATTAATGGAGAGCCGTTTTTAATCCCTGCTGACGTCCTCAACCGGGGACGGGTTGAGGATAGGTCGCACAGGTGCTTTAGCGGAATTATGAGTCCGAATGCGAACATAGGCTTAAGTGATATCCTTCTATTCAACATCGCCTCTTCCCATACTAACCAGTGAACCCGACTAGATTTCTGGTCGATCGGGTCCATTTTCCTCCAGCAGTACTATACCGTGTTTGATTTCAACAGCCAGGCGCCACGAATTGGATTCGCAGAGCTTCGCCGATGATGTGACACTCTAGTAGCTGCATGTATACGAAGCACGTACGTTAGATAAATGCTAGCCTATCTGCAAAGCCTCTCGTGCCGTTATCGCGGAAGGCACTTCCGTGGGCCCATTGTCCAATCACAAGATTCACAACTCTTGAATCCGAGCCAGGAAAAGGAAATTAGGAGTCCTAAGGGTCTTCTCATGAAAGTCGATAACTACTTGCTGCCAGTTTCCCTGCACTATCCCTCAAGACGCATACTGGTATAAGGTAATTTTGACCGGGTCGACAATCCCACATTCACGTCTTCTGCCACCAGCGGGGTATAGAATCTTAGCCCCAAGACGATTTTCGATCGAGCTGTCGTGACTAGGAAGTCAATGCGGGTAGGCAAGCATGAATGCAACGACCAGTGAGCTCGGCTAAGCATAGAAGCACACTGAACGTCACTTCCCAACTTGGGGTTGGATTGAGAACATTAGCATCTTCAATGCTGTGCACATTTCTGATGGAATGAACGACTCGATCCACTACAATGATATTCATAATTCATTGGGATTCTGAATTTCGATGTTGACAAGCAGTGCCAGACTGCATTTTATGTACATAATTTTTTTACAGCGTTAGTTGTCGAGAACAAGGTCGAGAACGCGGTCGTCATTCCAGTGTGCTCAGGCTCAAGCACCGCTCGACCTCGACCTCGACTTCACCACCTAAACCCCACGACACATCCACGTCTTGCTCGAGGTCGATCGCCAAGTTGTACACCACAAGTTCCTCCGTCGAAGCAGTATAATTCCACCCGTTTACTCGTCGCCCCTGCACCAGGACCGTGCGTGGCTCCGATGTTCCCAAAACAGTGATCGTAGCCAACTTGGATTGGACGACATACGTCCCCTCAGTCCTAATGGCAAGCGCGCCGTCCGCGACTCGGAAGGTTACCGTCCGGTTCGGTGTGGGAGGCGGACTAAGGCCATCGTCGATATACGCCGTACCGAATGCCCTACCCGCCTTGTTCAGAGAGACGAGCAGTGAGTAAGGACCCGCCTTCGTCTCCGTGATCGTCATCGCGGGTTGCTGGTGCAACAACAGCGCGGCATTGTCGCGGACGTGTACGTTGATGTGTCCAATGGGCGCTTCAAGTGTGGTGTTGCCTCCCGATGTTGGCTGCACGACGGCGTGAGTGTACCAGTCTCGCCAGATGACGCTCCCGCGACCAGGAAACACGCCTGACGTTGAGGTCAGCTGACTCTGTGCGCGGACATGGGCGAAATGCTTGCATACCATCAACGGTCGTTGCACCTGGGGTCAGCACGGGAGTGACTAGAATGTCTCTTCCAATCAACCATTGTCTATCGATGGCAAACAACTCGGGTTCGTCAGGAAACTCGTAGAACAGAGCCCTGACGGGTGGGTAGCCCTCGGTGGAGGAATTGGCAAAGAGTGTGTACTATCGTCCCAATTGGTTAGTTGTAGTTCATTTACCGAACTGACAAGCTACGCACCCAATAGGGAAGGAGAGTGTACCGAACCGCGATAGCGGTGCGCGATGCGTCCGCGACGCTGGGCCAGCGGTAGGGTTCCTGCGGGATCGCACCCAAGGTGTTGTGATTCCTGTAAAATGGCGTGAAAGCGGATAGTTGCATCCAGCGATTGCATAGCTCTTCATCGGTATTGTCATCTAAGCGAGAGAAAATCCTAAATTTTCCGCATGTTGAACAAAGACGGCACGTACAGAATCCACACGTATCTGCACCGACCATGGGAATTTGGTATATCTGGAATTGGAGGATACCCTGGATGCTGAGATACATGTATTGCCATTTACTGAAATTGTCGCCGAGCTGGGAATATTAGATCCTTGAAGTTGAATGATTTCAGATCAAACGCGACTCACCCAGTGACCTGTCCACTTTCCCGAAGAAGGGAAGGTAGAACGGCTAATCAAAAAGGGGCGTTGCTCTGGGTGTATGCTCTGGAGGGCGAGATGTGTCGTCTTTTCCTCCATAAGTCCGAACATATTGTGCACGTCAAGTTCTATGTAGCCACCCTGGTGAGTGGCATTCGTCGCGAGCGTGTGGTTAGCGAGGGGCCCGAAACCTGGAACACTGGTAAGTCCAATGCAGAGCATTGTGAATGAGGGATACCATTGTGGATCGCATAAGGTGGGTCGTTGACATCGACAGCAGCTTCCTGGCTGACATCTATTTCCCGCTTTACTGCGGCCATCGTCGTCGAATCCGGCGTACATGAATTGGTCGATGTTCCATTGATAGTCATATTTCCGCTGGTACCCCATATTGTCGCATTATAACTGGTTGAGATATGAGTTCCTTCTGCATTAAGAAGTACAATGAGATCTACCATTCCGGCCAACCCGTCAGAACTCTTCCGGCCACGTTCTCGGGTGTCAATGCAGAGATATCTTCACCAGTTCCACTATGTTTATCGTCATCACCAAGACACCTCAACAACACAGACCACATACCAGGAGTATCCGCAGAAGGAACTTGCTTCGTTCATGTCAAGCCATATACCTGAGAAGGGTACAGTTTGACTCCAGTTTGTCAGGGCTTCCGTCCAGTATGGTTGGACGTTTGTGCTGAACCAGTCAGGAAACACCTGGAAGACGTTGGACTCGGATAACAAAGCTAAACGCAGGGCATTCAAACTCACGGTGTACCCTGGCCACACTTCACCTATGTAAAGTGAACCGTCTGGGTTCTTAATCCAAACGTCTCTGCAGCCAATCAGTGATCATGGAAAGGGACGGTAGGAAAACAAACGTACTGGGCTACGCCTCTGGTGAACGGATCATACTAAAACCGTAGGCTCAGTGCAAAATTTCCGAACGACCAGCGAGAAACACACCACGTCTGTTGAGTTAACAGTGACAGCAATTCCGACATCTACGATTGGGATATCTGAGAAAAGAAGCAGCATAGTCAACACTGAACTTGAGTAACCCAATATGCCGCTTACAGTATTGGTTGTTCGCGGCCTGTAGAGAACCCCCAAAGTAACCTTAGATTGAACTGTATATTTACGATACCAAGAATGGCACGCACCAAGTCTCCAATAAACCTTTGGACTTCTTCAGCCGGAAAGCTTACAGGATCTGTCGTGAAATCTCGGTATGCATGATACAGGTCGATGTCAGTCCATTGCACTATAAATATACTGAATACAAGGGAGAAGGGCTGTCACAATGGATCACGGACCTTCTAGGGGAATATTGGCTGCACGCATCTGCTCGACTACGTCCTTGACTTCCCAGATACTAGTATAGCCCCAACTGCGGAAGAAGAAGTCCCTGATCGTCTTTTTATCACACAATGGAGAGGCTAAAACGCACCGGCATAGATGGAATCCAAAGCCCCAAAGAGGTTGCCACATCGGATATCCAATAATGACGCCATATTGTGCTATGACATCCAAAGGAGTGGGTCCCGAAAAGAAGTAGAAGTCCAGGATTCCGCCGATCATGCGATACTCGATGAAGGAAACGTTCGAATCCGGGGGCGTCTGAAGAAAGATATCTGCTCCAGCAGCACTCGGGGGTCTTCAGTCTGCTAGCCGTGTGGCACACCGAAGTTGTCACACACCTTAGCAGCAATACACCGGAGGACGACGATTTGTTGGTATTCGCATCGAAGCGGTGCTCGATATAAATCGGATGTGTACCATACCTGAACCCGGGCCCCGGGGATTAACTGGTGATAAAACAGATAATAAGCCAGGACAAACATGTTCTCGTCAATAGGATCCTTGATGTCCCGATTCCAGTTCGCCTGGATGGTGCCAACACCGCCATCGACACCTATGTCTCGTCTGAATCCACTGCTTGCGATCGCTTCTCCGAGCCCGTATATGTTAGTATCATAAGGAAGTGCGGATGCCACCTGGGGATTCGCAAATAAGTTTTACTCTATCCACATGCACTGTGGCACACAACACATATAGCTCTCACCTGGAGATACCGATCTTCAAATACGAGAGGGAACGCGTCAAAAGCTGTGCTGGGATCTGCCGCGTTGAGCGGTCCTATGGGGGTCGGCGGTAACGAGGAAATCCTAGTGTCGAATAGCGGTACTGCGTTAGGTTCAGACCGACGGGTAATCCAGAACGCAAAGGGAGAAGGATCATAGTTAAAGAGTAGATCGGATGTACTCGTGTACGATTCTTCCGGTGCAGGAGGCCTGGTTACGATTGACTCTGGCATGGTAAACTGCTGTTCAGCAGAGTCGAACACCTTGACATGGAGTCTGTATGACGGTCAGCCGATACTGAAGCAAATGCATGTAGGAAAAAAGGGGCACGTAGTGAGTGACTGATAGACGACTTGGACCGTTAGCTCTGCGATATCTTGACCGAACGCATTGCAAGCAGGGCCGGCCAGAGCAAGTTGGGCGGTCAATCCGTTGCCAGACTCGATTAACTCCGTCAAAGTATAGCCTATCAAATTTTAGCGTAGTGCATAGGCGCCATGGGCTCAAATTAACAGGGTGAACGCACCCGGACAGTTCGTCACATTCATGGAATATGCTGCAGAATGCGGCGGCGCTCTTGTGAGACCAATCTTTTCCGACATCGACCCTGGGTAACACGCACCATTGACCCACTGGCATGTCACCGCAACCGTGATCCAAAAACCATACAGCCGAAACTGTCTGGTTAAAAGCATGGTAAAATGCGTAGAACAACGTTCCAGGCTCGTCAGCTCCTTTATAGTATGCAATAAATGAGCTCATTTGATAAAAATGCACGCATTGCGGGTTCAGTACGCCTCTGACAGTAACGGCAGCAACGTGACGTAAGTCTACAAGTTCTTGAAACAAATTGAGTCCGACTTCAAGAAGCCTATGCATTGAAGAAGTTGCACAATGCCCCGTTGGACGATGCCTGAGAAACATCCATCTTCCTGTCTTTGACCCATCACATTCACGTTCTGGTATGTTTCAAATGTGACTCCCAGTGGCAACGCCTTGCATTTTGATCGACCTACCAATTCTTAGTAGTACCAATCATAGTAAGGCTCGATTTGTAACAAAGTTCGCGTAGCGTCAGGTTCGCGCCGGACCTTTTCAATCTTAAGATCTAACTGTAACACTCGCCGTTCAAGTTGCCCGTCGTTCCAAAAAATAGAAGATACACCTCCTTCCTAATCACACGGTGGAATGTTGACTTTTTTAAAGAAAATTATAATGGTTTAGGATACATATACCTAAGTTAGCACCCTGTCTACGAGGAATGAAATTGCAGCCGTGCAAGGTAGTAACTGGTATACATGCTTGTTAACGTGGGTGAGCACGGGTCTGTCCATGAGACACAATTCTGTATCAGCACCAAAATTGTTTCGCGCAAGGCAAATGAATGATACTTACATATTTAGCAGGTCAAACCATACTGAGAAATGTCCACCCCGAGTGCGACAACGACATCGCCAACATCGGTAATCAATGGTCCAAGTGCATCGGCAAGGCCATCGACGAGACGGATAATACCACCAACGAGCACAAAGACGTCGACAACAAGGTTCGCAAGGAGAGCCTTAACATCGTTGTCTACAATCTTGAGGAGGGCGCCAACGGCAAGAAGGATAGGCTAAGATGAATGTCAACAACAGGCTTGTAACAACAGTTTCAAGTGAACACGCACTTTCAGTATGGAGGCTAGAAGTCTGGCAACATCTTCGACAGTCAACACTTGGCCGTCAACAGAAACCATTATAGAATCCTTTTCATCACCGACGAGAGCCTTGACCTGAGGAATGGCAGCATCGATGTACCCTTTGATCACGGCAACAGTGACTTTAATGTTAGTGACGTCGGAACTTTCTGTTATAACACATCAAGAATTGCATCATACAAATACCATTTCAACGTACGCAATTGCTCAACACTTGAGTGAACGCTAGTGGAAACCTCATTGATGATGAAACCAAGAGAAGGCGTGTCCCCACGAGGGAGCTTGGGCAACGGAAGACCATTGGCGGCAGGGATGGTGCGAGCTCGAACGCCCCCGGTGAGCGAGTCGGTTTTACCGACAACGTCGGTATTGGCAAACCCAGGGAGACCATTGATAGGAAGCCCCGCAGGCGAGGCCACAGGAGCAGCGCTTATGAGGGCAGCAAAAGCAGCAGCGATGAGGGCAAAAGTAAAGGAGCGCATTTTGAAAGGAATGTGGGGGGTGTTAGAAAGACGTGAATGGGGGAATCGAAGTGAGGGAAAGACGACGAGGAGTCGATGGAGAATGCTGGCGCATGAATGGGTTTATATATCCTCTGGCTAGGCTGGAAGACTAAGCCGAGCTTCCAATCTAGTGGCAGAAGCGACGGCGATGACGTGAATTACGTTTCGATCAAACGGCGTGTTGACGGAATCGGGCGGGAAAAATTTAATCAATAAGGTCATCGCGTCCGATCGTGGCAGCCGCGCAAATTTCAAGTTGTTGGTCAACATCCCGTAGGTAACCCATGATGAAGCTCGACAGTTTGAACGCCGGCTCAACTGAAGTTGCATTCTAAGATTCTCATGCAAAGATTGTACGTTGTAAGACGCCTCACTGGCATGACTCAGGCTCTGGCCGGAGCGGACTCGTGTTTCACTTGGTAAATATTGACACCGTGTGCAATTGATCGAGCCAATCTTTCGGAGCACAAAGGAGATGCGGCCGTATTGAACAAACTTATTACCTACCATCGGTGGAGCACGTCACGGCTGTGAGAAAACAGTGACTCAACTTGAAATGGAGTACTTACTTGTTGACGACGTTTGTATGTAGCTGGTGACTTGACAGTATGTTGAAGGTGCTATTATACAATCAATGTCACTCACGACGGCTTTGTGGATGTGACCGCTGACCGGGACCATTCAAACGCTCCACACTGAGGAAGCAGAATCACGCAAGATGGCACGAATTTGATTCAAGTCACTGGGAACAAATGACGATGAATTCGAAATCATGATGGGCCATTGCGCAAAGTTGCCGTCCGATCAACAAACGTTCGCGAGCCGATGTCTACGCTGGGAATCCATGAATCAAATCCTCGATCAACCGAACAGAGAAAAAAAAATCGAAGCAACCTTGTCTGTCGCACGCTGTCGGATCGCGAAGACGTCGGACAGACCACTGTGCAGCTGGCAATCAAACCAGCGGTCCCAGTAGACCAACTTGAGCGTCGACCTAGTGTTCGAGTACAAGAACGAGCCTGATAATCCAACTTGCCAAGTCACTTGACACTGATCTATCAAATCTACCGGATAAATAAGCATAAACACACGTGTGTTTGTGTCGCTGAGCAAACATACGGCGTGCTGCGTTGTCACATCATGTCAAAGTACATTCCATCGGTGGAGAGCTTTGCCAAGGTCAGTCCGAGCTTTCTTTCAAAATATTGTTCTCTTCATTTCTTGTAGGGTGCCCTCGCAACAGCTGCTGGCGTGACTACCATAGGTTCGTATTTCATCGACCCGAGAGCTTATGACGGCCTCTGAGTCTGCTCGACCCAGGTTGTGGTCTGCTTTACTACGGTCAAAACTACCTCATATATCCCTCTGCGTTTCCTCCCGGTTCTCGTACGGGTCCGTCTTCTCCTTCCATGAACTTTGAACACCTCGTAAACCCCCACGTGTATCTAGACGTTGACGTTCCGACCAAGTACGGTCTGGTTTACGACGACCTCGCCCTGCGCACCCCGGATGGCGTCGAATTGCGTTCCTACCTGCTCATGCAGCGCAAGGAGATATCCCATACCCATGCCATGCACGTAGATTGGGACGAGAACCAGTCCAACGAGGATGTAAGCCCCTCTGACCTTCTTTATACTGTCTCGCTCATTTGGGCTAGTTTGCGGCCACGCGGCCTACTGTCATCATGTTTCACGGCAACGGCGGAAATCATGGCCACCGGATACCTCTGGCTAGAATATTCTTTGTGAAGATGCGCTGCAACGTGCTCATGTTGTCTTATCGGGGGTATGTTATGCGTCGTCATGTGAGGTGATTGTGTTCTCATTTTCGTATCTTGTAGTTATGGCCATTCCGAGGGCTCGCCATCAGAGACTGGTCAGATGCCAACAGTTGCCGGAGACCCACAAGTGATTGACTCTCTCACCACCAGGTCTATGTATAGACGCGCAAACCGCACTTGACTATGTAATTTCACATCCTTATCTTCAGAAAACCTCCGTGGTCAGTTCACTCTCGGTTCCAATTATTTCAACAACGCTCATGTGATCGCTTGCAGATTCTGTACGGTCAGTCGATCGGGGGAGCAGTGGCTATCCACCTTGCTAGCCGAAATTCATTCAAGGTCATTTCCCATTTACTTCGAGTATGCATGACTCCGACAACTATCACTTCTTTTCGACAGATATCTGCCCTTATCCTTGAGAACACGTTCACCAACCTTCCACGACTAGTACCACATGCTCTTCCCCTCCTTTCACCACTAACGTTCCTGTGTCACCAAAAATGGGACTCTGCATCCAAAATACCGCTCATCCCAAGGAGTACACCGATTTTGATGTTGAGCGGTGTCATGGACGAGGTGGTCCCGCGTGTGCATATGCAAGAACTGTGGGAGATCATGACCCGACGGCAGGGTTCCAAGGTCCAAACAGATGATGAGCCCAAGGCAAGCATACCACAAGTTGGACGCGGCAAGTCCAAGTTTGTTGAATTTCCTGAGGGGTCCCACAGTATGTTTCTTGGATCTCCCTCGACATATCTCAACTGACTTTGTTCTTAGATGATACCTGCATCCAACAAGGATACTGGACGGAGGTGGCAGAGTTTATAATGAATCTTTCACGACCTTGATCTGATGACTTCTTTCCTCTGAGCATCTGTTCCTATACATGCACCTTCCAGCTGGACCTATCTGTACTTACACGTTGTAACATTTATCAACCGGACGCTAGCAAATGGTTTTAGACGTGAGACGGATCAATGGATAACACGCGATTGTTGCGCATGATAGAACCGACATCTCTACCCTTCATACCGATAGGCAACCATAGCTTCTATCCGATGCACGTCCGTACTAAAGCTGCGCAATTTGACTTGCTGGCTCTTGCTCGCTTCGATCGCTAGCGGATCCGTGTCTACCCATTCGTCCACGGGCACATCCGCAGAATCATGCGTGTACGCCAAAATGTTGAAGACAGTTGGATCATCAATGATCGGCAGAAAGGTCACGGTGGAGACGATCTGTTTGAGGATATACCGAATCTCGGCTTGAATCTCAGATTCGGGTTTTGGGGGTGGCCTGTGTGCATGGTCGTGTCACACAAGATGCACACGACATGATGCGCGTGCGCATGTGTGTGTACACGAAACGGGGGATGGACGTACGGTTCTGCAGCATCGGTGGGTGGCTCCACGAGGTTGACGTCAAAGACCCATCGTTCGAGCGGTAGCCGCGTGTCCTTGGATATAATAGCGAGGACGAGCTGCGTGACGGAACCGGTCAAGAGCCATTCTGCGCGTGCGTGTAAGAAGCCGCCAAGCCCCAAGTCTGCTCGATAAGAGGGACACATACTGTTGACTTGTTTCAGGATCCTGAAGAGGGGTATGTCAGTCTACGGCCGCTTCGTACGTTCGGTGGCAAAACGACGCGACGCACCGATCGAGGTAATTTTCGAGCGCGAGGTCTTGCGTGACGAGCACGGTCTGACCGTATTTCTTGACCATGTGAAAATCGTCTGAAGGATATACGCCTCTCTGGAACAAGATGCTGCGCTCGCGGTGGGTCAAGACCGGCGGTCGCGTTTCGAGTGGCGGTTTGTATGTACGTACGTGTTGGCTGCGTACTTGAAGAACTCGGTGACGAGGTTTGTAGAGCCCTTGAGGGTGATGGCCTGGCGGGTGGGTGCTTGTGACGTCGCCATGGTGTGTCGAGGAAACGAGCAGGGCGCAAGTAAGTTCAGCGCGTTGTTCCTTAAACTTCCTTTCCTCGTCGCGTGGTCACGTGGAGAACTTGAAAGGGCACAGCCATTTTATGTATCAAAGCTTCAGCTTCAACGTCCATGGACACATAGTATGTATATAGGTATGCATTTGTAAAGATAAATTATGTACACTGAATGATTCATTACGATGACGACGAGATTAACCACATCGTTTAGTTATCACTGGCATCCTCAGGCTTCAGCGACAGCGTTTCACGTCTCTTCGACTGCGACCTCGAGTCGGTCTCTACAGCCTGCAAGGCAGCGGTCAGATCAAAGTGGAAGAACGGCGTCGCATTCGTTAGAAGCGGTGAATCCGGGAAAACCCCTCGAGAGTCAACGGGTGTTTCGATGTCTTTGGATGAAGCCTCCAATTCCGTCTTCCAGGTCGTCCTACTAGTATCGTAGCCACTGGTGACAGCGCGCGCGACCTCCATGGGTACTTCTTCGGCAGGCGTTCCAGTTCCAAAGCCACTGGCAATCAGCGCTCGCCGAATCCAAGGTGAAAGGATCGAGGCAAAATGGAACTAGTAGAAGCAGACTTGTATGTTAATCGCGGCGAAACAGAATTCACGGATTCACTGACCTCTACGGGTGAGTTGGCCCATCGTTCGACTTCGCGACGAGTGTCGATCAGTGTTTGTACAGCCGTGGTATCGATCTGTGACCTGGAAAGAATTATTAACTCGCGTCATGACCAGGTTAAACCTGGACGGGACAATGTGCCTACACTGTAGAGAAATCCAAGATAATCGCACGAAGCTTGGGCTTCGCAACGTTTATTGCCTGAGCTGCTTCGGCTCCACCAGCGATAGGACCTGGGTCGTTCCAGGGACGATCCTGAGGTTTGATCGCACCGACATCAATGCCGCGGCGCATGTTCTCCTTCACGTAGTCTACCAGCGTTGTGTTGATGATCGAACAGTTAGGGTAGAGGTAGCTCTCCTCGAAGCGATAAATGACAACGCCAGGTGCGGGCGGCTCGACCTTGATGTCAGGGTTGGTAACACCATCTGTTCGAAGAGGAACGAACACATCACGAGTCTCTTCGTCATTATGAGGTTTGGTGAGTGTAACTTTTCCGAGGAAATAGCCGCGAGGATGGGCAATCCGGAGGAGCAACAGGGCCAGTGACGCGACGATCGAGGTATAGATACCATTTTCTATGGTAGAGAAAACCGTAACCAAAACCGCCGCGAGCCAGATGAAGAATTCCAGGGGTGATACGCGCCAGTACGTGTACACTTGGGCAGGTGGCGCTACGAGATCAGCGACGGCATGTATGATAACTGCCGAGAGACCGGCAGTCGGGATCCAGAAGAATGCTGGTGTAAGACCGTAGAGCGCAACAATGACCACAATGGATGCTACAATACCACTGGCAGGAGTGCGGACTCCGGACTTGTGTTGCAGTGCCGAACGCGAAAATGATCCAGTAGCAGGATAGGCATGGAATATACTTCCGATAGTGTTGGTGACTCCTATGGCTATCAGTTCTTGGTTAGGATTGATTTTGTAATTGTTCACTCGGCCGAACGCTTGGGTTGTACATCAGCATACTTTTCTCTGCGTACATTCATTTAGACATACACTTTGCGATTGCGATGTGTTCCAACAAGATGATGATTGTGGCGACGGGCAGTTGGGGGCCAAGAGCTGACACTAATTCTGGGTCAATCTTGACAAGGCCAACGTTCTGGAAACCCTTGGGGACGGTCTGGAGAATCTTTATTGGATATCCGGATTTGGTTTTATGATCGCGGCAGTATAACCATGCAGCGATGGTTAAGATCAAGATAACAAATGCGTTCCTGGCAACCATGAAGAAGAAAAACGTTCGACCTAACAGGTATGAGTCAGTTGTCGAGAAAGTAGTTCAGACATTACTCACTGATTCGAGGAAAGCGCCGTTGAAGTCTTGTACAGCCTATGCGAATAGCATAGAGCACAACGAGACCGGTGAGACCCCACGCAGCATCAAGTTTGGTATGTGGTAAGCCCTTGAGGGTATTGATGATGACTTCGTATGTGGCGGCCCTCGTGCTGAGGAGACGAGGTAAGGATCGTGACAAATTATCGGGAAGGGACAACTCGCTTGAAACCCGTGATGCCCATCAACCCAGGAACTTGGCCGCTGACAATGTTGATGGCTGAGCCTGTCATGAAACCGCTGACGGCCGGTACAGGAATGAACTCGACAAGCCACCCAATCCTCAAGAGCCCGATTGCAAGGACGATAAAACCACAAATAAATGCCAGTGTCGTTGCTATTTCGGGTGCCGCCCATTTACCGGGGAGCTTGGAATCGACCGCAGCGATTATTTGAGAAGTCGTGAGAGACATGACAGCGACTGGGCCAATCGACACATCCTTTGATGTTGCGAAGAACTAAACGCGAATATGATCGATGATATCAGCCCACGTGAGGTATCTAGTACATGAGTCGATCACGTACACAGTATATCAGAGTTCCGACGAAGGAGGAGTACAATCCGTATTGCGGGGGGAGAGTTGCAATCTGAGTTCCCGAGGCTGTTAGTAGTTATCGAGAGGCGAGGGAAAGAAGAGCAATAACTACCTGCGCGTAAGACATTCCTTGAGGAACGAGCACAATACCGACGGTCAAACCAGCGATGAGATCACCCGTCAGCCATCCGACATCTAGCAGGCGTAAGCTTGACATGGAACAACACCAGAGCAGGCTTACTGTATCGGGTAATCCACCCAAAGATGGGAAACAAGCTGCGGAAGTAATCAACAATCTAGAGAGAGGCAGTAAGACGTGAGTTGCGGTGAATAACGCTAGGAGGCCTGACGAACAGCATGTCTTGGGTTCTTCATCCGTTCCTTGATGTAGGTGGTGGAAGATACAATGGGCACGTCATCCTCCGGATACGCTATGATCTTCTTTACAACACGCTTCGCGGAGGACGCCATGACGACAAGGCGTAGCGAAAGCGGAGAGGATGGACCCAGTAGTCGAGTGCGATGCTTATATAGTCCTGGACGATTCTAATACCCGGTGGCCGTATGATACCGCATCGCCTGTAACGTAAAGCCATATTTAACGGCATCAGTATGGGAGGAAAGCACGCAATCGCCACCACCTCTGACGAAAATTCCATATCCTTTAACGCTTTTTGCTTGGTGCGGCCTGGAGTGAACGCCACCTCAGACAGATCTACTACTCCTTTTTGCTTTAGAAGGCGTACTGATGAAGCTCTCCACGTGGGAGTTATTCGCCGCGGGGCTCCGAAAACAGGTATAAGAATTCAAGAGTACTAGTCGCACCCACCTTCACAACAACTGCGCATCACTCAAAAGATGATACGGTGTGACTGATACCCTGTTCCTAACTGGTCGGCAAGCCGTGTCCTCCTTATAGACTCCTTATAGACCCTTGATCACACGACGGTATCTCCGTTCAAGCAGCAGTCGGGCCTGAAGTCGTGCTGAATATGGTAATCCGGTATTCAGGAACCTGCTCCCTGTCAGTTCTAATGTGTTTTCCTTAAGCGCATGGAAGTTAACATTGATCACTCAAGTTGGCAATACTATATTCTAAGTAAGGTCGTCTGCCTTTTTCCTACTAGCTGATCCCCAGGAGTTCGGAGTCTCTTAGCTTGTTGCTCCACTATTTGCCGTTTTTGCACCTCTAGGCTCAGGCTCTCGCTTGTCCCACCCCTGGTTCATTGCAACTTGCTTCGATCCTTTTCTTGTATATGACCACAGTACTTGTTCAGTTGCCCCAGGCCGTTATAGCTATGGATACGAAAGCCCCACCCCTTCAAGTTTCTCTCGTACAACATCTATAATTTATTTCACTGCTTCTTTCACTATAGTTCCCTTTGCTTAATTTGTTGCAGTCTGGCGGCACCGGTGATGCTTAATTATATGAGCCTGAGTAGTTCGAATTAGGTGACCACCTTGCCTACTACTACTAGGGCCATGTTGAGCACCAATGCTGCACCATGGGATCTGGATGTGATTTGCGGGTGGGCACATAGTTGTTCCCGTACCTTGACACACTGATTAATGTTTTTTTTTTCTCTTATTAATAAGTACCTTGTAACCGTTGTCCAAGAACCGCGTGGACGTGACTTCGGAAGTTGACAAAAACGCTGGGAGATCATCAACTCCTAGTACTTACTATAGCTGATAAGGAACGACTGTCAAGCATGTCAAGTTCCATGCGGGAATTACATAGGTGACGCGGTTTCTTCCGAGAGAGAAACGAGATTCGGATGATAGACGTCCCATCAGGGTTCCAAGTGGCAGCGGGGAACAGCATCAAGGGGTCCTACGCAGGAACGCGAGGAACGCATGATGCTCAGAAATGGCAACTTGAACCCGAGAAATGAAGCTAGAGATCCGGTCCGAAGGATTTGAAGTGGCTTGTCAGGCAAGTGATAAAGCTGAGAAAAGGATATATAGACAAAGTTCATGTTCAAACCTGGCAGTGAGGAGAATCCACAGGCCCTGGATGTGTTCGGACCCTGCATGCCAAGCGTTATAACATACATGATATCCTTGGGACATACCAATTCCAGTGAGATCTGTCTGCACGCCGTGCCTACATTCAAGTTGCAAACGTGACGGTCATGGAGTGACTCGGATGTGTCTGCGCATTGTTTGTTAATTAACCTTATGACGGTGCAGGAAAAAGAAGGAAAAAAAATACGATGTCAGAGAGTTCCAAGTCACCGGTCACCTGGTAAGGGTGGTCAGGCTTTCGACGAACAATCCCGAAGTTCAATGAAAGACCAAATGAGCGATGGCGAATATTTGGCCTTGCGTGCCATGGCGCGGCAGGCTGGCTACCCGATTGTTACAAACATCATTCTCTGGAAAAGTACATGCACTATAGACTTATACAAACGAAAATGAAATAGGACCGCCTCTCCATACTTGAAGTCAGCTGCGACGCATCAAAGTCACGATTTGCAACCCCACAGACCCTCTCCCGCGTCTCCTGTACTAGATAGTACTAGTAGTGCAGGGTCACGGTATTTGTCTCCGAGTCCGAGATAAAATCGGCACTAAATTTGAAGCTAGGAGTAGGTTTCCCGCACGGGAATCGGGAGCTGACCAGGTAGGCGCTAGATGAAACGAAAAAAAAACTAAGTATAAGTAGTAGATGCAAAGATATGAATATCACACAACTTGTAATGTAGATAGACAAATTTCCTTTCCGTCTTTCCCTATATCCGTCCGACACTGTAAATAAATTGATCAGCGCCCAAAATATCGAAAGCCTTACAGGGAGAGCAGGCGCACATCGACAACTCTGTACAGTCCATCGTAGCGAAGCCCAGAATGAGGTGCATATTTTGAACGGCATTGGTGCGAACGAATGACCCGTACAGGTTTCCCTGATTCAAGTGATATCTAGAAAGAAACAATGCGTGATACCACTGATACGACGAACTTATCAGAGGGTCGGCCTGCCCACCTTGAAAGCTTGGTTTTGGTAAAAATTCCAAGATTGTCCTGATGTCTGCGGACCATCAGGTTTATCCTTTCCACCTGTGCCAGTGTAGAAACTATTGAGATAGTCAGACATGGGACAGCATCTCGGTAAAGTACTTATACATAGTGTCCCCCATGTCTTTATCGTCCACGTAGGATTTAGACAAGAGGACAGAAAGGACGCCTGTCTTAGTGCCTCCATGTATACCACCCTGGGCAGGGCCGTGACATGCATATTTGTTTTCGTCTTCCTTTCTGTGTTCATGTCGGCATATGCATGACCGGTAGATATGAACATGAAGGTGGCGCTTACTGTGTCTGCGTGGGCCAGGTAGCGAAGATAGACACACCCTCGATGGCCCCATGTCTCTGTCTGTAAAGAATACATGGTGAACATCTAACAAGGATGGGGAAGAATGGACATACGATAATTTAGTGAGTCTTGGATTCGTGTTGTGCTGTTTCTTTTCAGGTTGAATCAACTGGATTTGCTCCCATGTGGGACTCTGACTCTGCGTGGGGTCTTGATGAGTGTCCATGTCAGCCATGTGTGTCCCACCAGCTAGCGCCGGGCACAACACATTGCAGCCTCATTCCTATTATGAGAAGGTTATCACGTGAGTGGACTACTACTATTATTAGTGCTTAAACCTTGCTGGGAAACGAGTTCAAGGACACCGCGGGCTAGATTGGTGACCGGTGGCCAGCCGTCTAAAAGAGGCAAGCTGTTGGGAAGCCGTCGACCTCTTTTAGACGGCTGGTCACCAGTCCGATTACCGGCCCGTCTGGAAAAATAAGTATCTATGCTGGAAGGTTATTGCCGTATCTCCATCGTGATGGCTTCCACACACCCCCTCCAAAACCCGACGTCGCAATCCAACTGCACCAAGATCGCGACAACTAGCGTGTTCCTCGAGTACGCAATCGATTTGACCTAAGATATATCCATGGATGGCCAATGCATCGGATTATCGCGGGGGAGGACGTGACGCTTCGAAGTCAGTCACTGTACTAAGGTTAGTGTACCCTGATAAACTTGTGAGTGATAATCATTTCCTCGTGGATCTGATTTTGCTAGTGTGCCTGATACATAAAGCCTGAAGCCGACGAAAAAATGTTCCACATTCAAGATGGAGCTCAAGAAAGAGTATGTCGCCTATCTAATTGCACTTGGTTCAGCGTCAATCGACTTACAGGCTGACGCACACCATTGGCATGACTTCGTTCTTCATTCTCTTCCATTCATTCCCATTCATTCCTTGTTCTCGCTGCGCGGGTAAACGTGATCGCGTCTAAGCTTCTAACTCTTCTGTTTCCTGTTCTTGTGTCAGCCCATGCAAGTCGCCCTAGATGGTGATGTTTACCAGAGCGATGAGGACGGGAGTGAGCTCGAGTATGACGCCACCAAGTCCAAGTGCCAGTACAACTGCCATACAGGTGCCATTCCTCACTAAACCCCTCTGCAGGTCGACGAGGACCTTCTTCGCGGACAACAAGAAGTTTACTCCCCTATAAAGATGAAGCGTAGCAATTTAAAAAAAACGGAAGGAACCAGAGGACTGCATTTTTGCTACCCCGGGCCGCCGTCAGTCAAGAAGGGTAAGAACGACTTGGAAGCTAAGCAGCCTCTGTTGCAAGGATACGACCGTCGATGTCACGAATCTCCTCTGGACACGAGAGTCAAGGTGATTTGTCGAGTGGTTCGGCAAATTTGGGGTGATCGAAGAGGACGACGAGGGCGAACCCAAGGCGGAGATGTACGCAACGAAGGATGGGGCGTTTGGCGGGGATGTTCAAGGAAGAGAGCTTGAACCCTTGTTATCAATTATCAATTTACTAGACGATGCGGAGGTGATGGTGAATTTTGAAAGAACTCGTCTGCGGCAATGATGATGAAAGTGCAGCCTTTGGATGTCAATGACATGGTGTGCGTCGTGTAGACGAAGGGGTGGAGTTCTTCTAGAGACGGGGCCTTATGGCTGCGTAGGCAGGACAAGCCATGCATCTCAATGTTCGTGGATGTGGTCAAGTTGGATATGTCACTTCGCTTCTCACGCATTCTCGCCTAAATCCCCATCACTCAGAACTCGCCCACATTCATCCCTGCTCGCAGACTTCGACAAAAGAGATTGCACGATTCGGATTCGCATCTATCACCTACCCATAAATGCGAACATGTCTTTGTAACTCGTCCGTATCAATTTCGCGTTGGCATCTCTGCAGACTTCGCAAACACACCTGTTCAGCCATACGTGCCACCAATGTTGCGTCCGGCCTCCGTCGCATGCCAGCAGGCTTCCATGTTATTGTAGAAGTCGATGGAAGGATTACAAACATCGAACAATCCCGTGTCCACACGGAAAGACGTCTAGAATGGGAAGAAGACATCCTCTTGTGTGTCATCCTTTACCGAATCTCTGCTATTTTCATTGAATACCTTCCAAGGCCATCGAGTCAATCATCGTTCATTATAGTGTCTACGCATCGTTTGAGCTTGGACAGAGACTAGGAAACGGAGAATTGCTCGGTCAATTCAAGAGTACCGTAGGAGAAGTGTTCCACCATCGAGGTAATCAGCTTCAGCGTGAGCAACTCCTTTGTCTGTCGCACACTCTCCTTGACATCTCCTGGTAGTCATCGACTTTACAGCGCAAAAGGGTGACATTTTACCACCATGTGCGTCCCTTCGGATCATCACAGAGCGACGCATTTGCGACATGAATGAACCCTGTCCCAAACTCGATGTAAGCAAACTGTTCATGGTGCTGTAGTCATTTTCTGAATGTACCACAACAGGTACCGGAGTCAGGCAAAATGGACGCACTGGAAAAGCTTACTGGCGAGGGACATCGTGCTCTCCTGCGTTACCGCCAGCAGGAAGACCAAATGGATTTAGACGCAGCCATCCAGACTCTCGAGTGTGTTCAGGAGATTTGCCCCACAATCGCTCAGCCGTTCTATTCAATTTGGCCAATGCAAAATTCATCGACTGCCAAGGCGACAATCGATACCTTGCCCTAGATGCGCCAATCCTCTGCGAATTTGGAGCAAAAATTATCCGGATCATTGCACGACCGTGACGCTACTGGAACTTGGTCTTGCGCTACTTGCACGCTTCTGAGAGGCTAGGGCTCGTGCTTGACAGCCTGAAGGAAGCGACAGATTTACTGGCAGGATTGGGGGAGGTCTTGGCAACAGATAGTTGGGCACTCCGAGCAGTGCTTTTCGCATTGCAGATGGCCGAGGCTTCATTATCAGTGGAGGCAGGAGACGCTGGATCGTCACCGGCAGAACAGACGGATGTCGACGATGTAATACAGGAGACGCGGGACCTGCTACAGAACATGTCAAACCTAGATGTCCGCCGACCTGCACTAGTCGTCGACCTTGGGTTCCTGTTATCCAATCGGTTCAGGCTCCACGTGCATGCGCAAGCGATCCACCTCCAATGTACACTTTGTCGCCTAGGAGAGTAGGGATTCATGGACGTCACCGTGCCTTAGTAATCGTGAGGCGGGATCATATTTTTGGCTTTTTGTCTCTGTGAGTTGATGGTTCCAGCAATGATGCTGCACTTCTGGATCAAGTACAGACATACACACTGGCAATAAGGCTTCAGTCGATGGTATGCAGATATGCATGACTTCCGGGCTCGATGTCCGTGTAGATTTCAAACGAGTTCAGCCGTTATGGGTTTTATGGAGTAAAACCCATCGTGTAGCCATATGCCGTTCGTTCGTTTACTAGCTGCGTTATGAGCTGCTTCCATCGTTCGACTGGTAAATCTTGTATCTATCATCCCTGAGATTGATCGTCAATAGGAACTTTCACGAGTCTTTGTTCTCGACGATCTCCTTGAAAGAAGACTTGATCGCTGACGTAGTATGTTGGACGTCCCGCCTGCCATGCGAACGACGAGGGATATGGAGATTCGCTGAGAAAGTTTGTTCGTGGATAGCGCTGGCCCCGGGCCGGGGTTGAGTCACACGGTTCCTTCTATCAGAAATGTGCACTGCAAGTCTGCAACTGGATGCCTTTATGAACCCGAGGCTGCTGCCACAGAACCCCCCAAAACTTGCCCACATTCCTCCGTGCTCTCAGACTCTGACATGAATCAAGACAACCAATTCTCAAGCCCGGCTATTCCCCTCCAACCACCACCTCAAGGACAAAAGAGATTGCGCAACTCGGATTCGCATCCATCACCTACTAATAAATATGAACATGTCTTTGTAACACGTGCGTAATAAATTCGCGCTGGCATCCCTGGAGACATCGCAAACACACCTGTGCAGTCATACTTGCCACAAGTGTTGCGTCCGGCCTCCGTCGTGTGCCAGCAGGCTTCCATGTTATTGTAGAAGTAGATGGAAGGATCATACAAACATCGAACAATCCCGTGTCGACACAGAAGGACACCGTAGAATGGGATGAAGACATCCTCTTGTACGTCATCCTTTGCCGAATCTCTGCTATTTTCATTGAATACCTTCCAAGGCCATCGAATCAATCATCTTCCATTTCGTTTAGTGTCTACGCATCGTTTGAGCTTGGACCAAGGCTAGGAAACGGAGAATTGCTCTGTCAATTCAAGATTACTGTAGGAGAAGTGTTCCATCATCGGAATGATCTGAATCAGCTTCAGCGTGAGCAACTCATTTGTCTACCGTACACTCTCCTTGACATCTCCTCGCCGTAGTCATCGACTTTACAGCGCAGAAAGATGATACTTTACCATCGTGTTTGTCCCTTAGCATCATCACTGAGCGACGGATTTGTGACACGAATGAATCTTGTCCCAAAGTCGAGGTAAGCAGATTGTTCATGGCGCAGTACTCATTTTCTGAACTTATGGCAATACTGTAGCTACCGGAGCCACGCGAAATGAATACACTGGAAAAGCTTACTGATGAGGGTCATCACGCTCTCCGGCGTTACCGTCAGCGGCCGGACCAAATGGATCTAGACTCGGCCATCCATATTTTCGAGCTTGTTCTGGAGATTTGCCCCACAGACCACCCTAATCGCTCAGCCGTTCTATTCAATTTGGCCAATGCAAAATTCATCGACTGCCAAGCCAACAATCGACACCTTGCCCTAGATGCGCCAATCGGATTGTATCAGGATGCCCTGCAACTTCGGAACAAAAATCATCCGGATCATTGCACAACGGTACTGGAACTTGGTCTTGCGCTATTTGCCCGCTTCCAGAGGCGAGGGGTCGAGTGCGACAGGGAGGAAGCAAGGGATTTACTGGCAGGAGTGATGGAGGTCTCGGCGGCAGACAGTTATGCATACAGGGCAGGGTTCTTCGGATTGCAGATGGCCCTGGCTTCAATATCTGTGGAGCCTGGAGACGTTGGATCCTCACCGGCAAAGCAAGCGAATAGCGACGATATGATACAGAAGACGCGGGACCTGCAACAGAACTTCTCAGACTGGAGTCCTCGTCGACTACTCGGTAGCCTTGGGATGCTGTTATATGATCGATTCGAACGCAATGGCGTGCTTGCGGATATCCACGAGGCAATTTCGATGTTGGAGTATGCCGTGGATCTTACGCCCCATAACCATCCTGACATACTGTGCCTGTTGAACGATCTTGGGATCGTGCTGTCGCGTCGCTTCGACCACCTCGGCGACCTGGCAGATATAGATAGGTCTGTCTCGACGTTGGAAGAGACGGTGTGTCTGACTCCCGACGGTCATCTATACAAGCCAGGCCAATTGAGCAACCTCGGGAACTCATTACTTCGTCGCTTTGATCGTCTCGGGGACCTCGTAGATCTAAACAGGTCCATCTCGACGAGAGAGGAAGCTATCAGTCTGACACCCGATGGCCATTCAGACAAGCCGACTTGGTTGAACAACCTCGGCAACTCGTTACTGAGTCAATTTGAACGTTTCGGGGACCTTGCAGATCTAAACAAGTCCATCTTGATGTTTGAGGAGGCTGTTCATCTGATAGCCAACAGCCATCCAGACAAACCAAGGCTGTTGAACAACCTCGGGAATTCACTACTGAGTCGCTTTGAGCGTCTCGGAGACCTCACGGATCTAATCAGGTCCATCTCGATGTCTGAGGAGGCTGTCTGTTTGACACCCGACGACCATCCAGACAAGCCAGGTCGGTCGAGCGACCTCGGGAACTCGTTACTGTGTCGGTTTGAGCGCCTCGGAGACCTCGCGGATCTAAACAGGTCCATCTCGAAGCAAGAGGAGGCTGTCTGTTTGATGCCAGACAGCCATCCAGACATTTTGTTGGACAACCTCGGGAACTCGTTACTTCGTCGCTTTCAGCGTCTCTGGAACCTCGCGGATCTAAACAAGTCCATCTTGATGAGAGAGAAGGCTGTCTGTCTGACACCCGACGGCCATCCACACAAGCCAGCTCGGTTGACCAACCTCGGGAACTCATTATCTCGTCGCTTTGAGCGTCTCGGCGATTATGCAGACATTGTCAAGTCCATTTCCATAAACGAGGAGGCAATAAGCTTCACTCCCGATGGCCATCCCGACAAACCAAATTTATTGATCGGCCTTGGGGATGCATTTAACATTCGTTTTAAGCACTCTCATGATTCTTCTGATCTGTCTGCTGCTTCTTTTAATTTTTCAATCGCCAGTCGGGCTTCCATCGGTCATACTTCCACCCGCTTTCGTGCTGCTCGCGCCTGGATTTCTTGTGCGCAACTTCAAGGAAATTCTACGGCTCTCCTTGATGCATGTACTTCTGCTCTAGAGCTTCTTCCACAATTGGCATGGCTCGGGCTCCCAGTGACCGAACGTCATCGTTTACTCGTTCAAGCAGCTGATGTGACACGTGACTCAGTTTCCGCTGCTCTTGAAGCCGGTCATCCTGAACTGGCTGTCGAGTGGCTCGAGCAAGGGCGCTCCATTGTCTGGACTCAGTTCCTGCAGCTTCGTACTCCAGTTGATGACCTGGTTCACGACCATCCTGCCCTTGCTCTTGAGTTCCGACAAATCTCGCATGAGCTGGAACGTGCTAGTGTTCGGGACAATGCCACATCCTTCCAGCCAGCAAACATTCCAATTTTTGACACTCAGTTGCTCGAGAGAGACATCCAGAGGCATCATGATCTTGCCCTCAGAAGAGAGAATCTCCTCTTTCAAATACGATCTCTGCCAGGTTTTGACCGATTCTTGCTTTTGAAGACGATTAAGCAACTTGCTGCGTTGGCCGTCTCTGGACCAGTCGTTTACCTCACAGCCAATAAAGAAAGATGTGATGCACTGATCATTATGGCGGAGTTGGAGGGTGTCATCCATGTCCCTCTCCCTGGAATTTGCTACCAAAATATGGAGGTCTTGCGAAGGGTGCTCCGCGCAACGCTCGAGCGGCATTGTCTTGTTTTCTCCCGCGATGCCCTCTATGAACTCATCCCCTCTGAAGATATAAACCGCTCCAAAAAGTTTATTGATTTGTTGCTGGATGGCGATTTCACTGATGGTAGTGACCGGGCAGTGAAAACGAAGTCACAACGACTCGGAGGATATAGTCCGAACGAGTGGTACCAAGTTATTCTGAAACTTCTTTGGAATGATGTTGTAAACCCCGTTCTTCAGGCACTCGGCTTTTCGGTAAGTCGTTGATATAAAGTCTCAATGTCGATCCATTCCGACTGAAGATTTGTTTGTCTTCAGAATCCGCCATCTGGCACTGATAAAATGACACGTATCTTCTGGTGTCCGACTGGTCCTTTTTCCTTCTTGCCCATACATGCTGCTGGCTTGTATAACACAGCCGAGGCAGGCACAAAACTTTCCGATTTTGTTATATCTTCCTATTTGCCGACTTTGAGCTCGCTCGCATCATCACCTCAGAACAGCTTGGATGACCCTTTTTCTAATCTTCGCCTACTTGCCGTCCCTCAGCCACCGACAGACGGACTCGGTAGACTGTTTTCGGTGGAGGACGAGATCAATTCCATCAAAGAATTATCCGACAAATCCCCTTTTGTATCCCTCCAGAACTCTGATGGCACTGTCGAGGACGTCATGGAGAAGTTGAAGAACACTGACTGGGTCCATTTTGCATGTCACGGAATACAAGATCCCCAGAAACCGCTCGACAGCGGGCTTGGCCTCGCCAACAATCGTCGCTTGAAGCTCTCGGACATCATGCAGTTATCACGCCCGCAAGGTGGACTCGCATTCCTTTCGGCCTGTCAGACTGCCCAAGGAGAACAGACGCTGTCGGAGGAATCAGTTCATCTCGCAGCTGGAATGCTTCTTGCTGGGTATGGTAGTGTCATCGGGACGATGTGGGCGATAAGGGACAATGACGCACCAAAAGTAGCGAAAGATGTGTACGCGCACCTCTTTCGAGATGCTGGCCGGGTTCCGGACAGTACGGAGGCGGCAGAAGCATTGCACTATGCTATCCAGCATCTTCGTGACTCTGGCGCGGCGTTCACTTCTTGGGTTCCTTTCATTCACTTTGGTAGATGACCTCTGGCAGTGCCTTGTAAACTCTCGAGCTCGAAGACGACTGTTCTGCTCCACTTTTCCGCTACCCTTCACTTGTACGAATTAGTTCATCGAACGAGCATTTTTATATTTATAGTACAGTGTATACCTCACAGCAAGGCCACATATGATCTGGTTTGAACCTGGCGGTTTATTTTCAACGAAGTTTGTCCATGCTATTATTGTAACCTACATTGAGGATACAATTGAGTATAGGCTCAGATCCAGCCTCTACCGGCTACCCCTTGACCGGAAAAACCATCTACGCACCTCTCTTAATCCTCCAGAACGCCCGCTAGCGCCACGCCATTCTATATAACTTACGCATCAGTATCATATTTACGAAAGAAAAAGATAAAAGCCAAAGAGGACAGAAGAATGTGGTGAATTCATAACCACTCAACCGTTGTGTGCCTTGTTCGTCATGCTTGAGGAATCCACTTCAGAATCTCGGCCTGGAAAATGTACCTACATTATGGGAAGCGACGGGGTGTGAGGCAGCAACGATAGAAGATGGACTCGGAATGAACTGACTAAATTATTGGTCGTCATTAAATCCATGGTTTGCACTGTGCGCGGTGCAATGACCTCGACTTAGTTTATGACATCAGCACATGGATACGTGGCACGGAACGCAAGGCTCATGCTTACCTGTTCGTACATCCGCTTGTCGCCCATTATGAGAAGGACCTCGATTCAGAACGCCTAGCCGATGTGGTTGTACAAATTCGCTCTGCGGATCTTGACCTGCTCGCGCGTTAAGGGCCCGAGGATTCGGATGGCCAGACCTGATCCTAGGAACGGATGGCGTTGGACCAGCAGCGGTGTGGGGATCGACCTAACGCGTGAACTTCGTCTGAAAAGAGGTGAACGAATCGGTGGTCTGTATGCTGCACTTGTTGCGATAAATGCTCATTCACAAGGCTTGAAAGGGCTCAATGAGCTCCAACTTCGTATCCTTGAGCAGCCCGCCGACGTTGTGAGTCGTGATCGGTGCCTTGAAGTTGATGCTCTAGATTAAGTCCGGGTAACGCGTTCCCTAGATCAACCGCTCGACTCGGACATTCGTCTCGCCGCCTTGTTTCTTCTTCGGCCGTATCTCGATCTTGGTGGCTTCCACTTCGAAGACGTGGTCCGATGCGTCGGCGACAATGTGCCAGCTGACGTAAATTGCCTTGTATGCCAGTGCATCCTCGGGGATGGTGCAGCGAAACCAGCAAGTAGTCATCGACTTCCAAAACATGATCGTGGAATACGAGGGTCATCTCAATCTCCCCATTGATTGTAAAAAAAAATGTAACATGTATCTAGCTTGCTTCGTATACATAGAGTGTTAAGCTTGCGGAGTAAGGTCTGCGAATCCAATTCGTGGTGTCTCGCTGTTGAAATCAAACACAGTATAATACTGCTCAAGGAAAATGGACCCGATCGACCAGAAATCTAGTCGGGTTCACCGGTGAGCACGCGAAGAGGAGATGTTGAATAGAAGAATCTCACTATGATCCTTATTCATAGTCGCACTGGCAATTCCACTACAGCAACTTCGCGACCTACGCGAAATCCGTCCCTTGTTAAGGGCCTCGGCAGGGATGTCAAACGGCTCTCCATTAATGATAAAAGTCACGATAGGAAAATCTTTGCATGGAACTGCAGGGAGTCAAT
Organism: Leccinum angustisporum; assembly: GCA_038091055.1. Taxonomy (NCBI): domain Eukaryota; kingdom Fungi; phylum Basidiomycota; class Agaricomycetes; order Boletales; family Boletaceae; genus Leccinum; species Leccinum angustisporum. The sequence goes on from JBBPNU010000053.1 coordinate 34,740, forward strand.
CAAAGGTACCAAATTCAATCGAAACTCACAGAAGTAGTAATTACTCCCGTACGCCCCACCGCCAAACGCCTGGTGCAGGGCCAAAACTCGCGACGCATCACCATAAATGAGGTTGGAGCCAGTGTCGATGACGGCGGGTACATCTGTCAGAACTGTCACTCCATTAACTCGAATGTTATCTATCTTCAGCTCCCATTGATCCTGAAAGGGCAATCTAAGTATGCATCCATACCGCCTGGCGTTCGCGCTCACCGGACTTGTTACAGGGGTAAAGATGAGGGTGTTATGAACGTAAAGCGCCTCGTTCGTTCCACCGAGATACAACTCGCCTCCAGAAGAGGTGAGCTTGATTGAAAACACTGGTTGAGATAGCTTTCCTTCAGCGTAGAGCGTGTGAACCAGGGGGCTCTGGCCATGAAAGTCTGAGAAAGACGGGAAAGCCAATCCCAATATACCATCTGGAGCAAACTGAGATGCTCCCATAGTTGAAGAGTATGTTGTTGCGGCACCGATGGTCTGAATATCTGCCTATCCATTGGTCAGAAGTGATAATGTTCGCAAACAGTAAAAACATACAGTAAAACCACCAATGGTTACATTGTCCTCGTATTGTTTACCACTGACAGTCCTACCATCTGCAAATTCCATCGCAAAATCTGTATGGAGGTCCAAGTTGGTGATGTGGGACGATGCGGGATCCCAGAGGTCAGGGTGGCTTCTGCAGTTCTCATCACCGGTTAAGGCTGGAACAAAGAGATCGCTGGGTCAAATAAGAC
>JBBPNU010000054.1:0-35493 GCA_038091055.1 Leccinum angustisporum
TCCAAGGTGGCAGAACATGCCAACATCCGAGGAATAATCCGACGACTTCAAAGTATACAGTGACTACACAACTCTTTACTGATAGTAGTAGCTCCACGTCCGAAGGCCCCAGCGCGCTTGTTTTGTATAAAAATTATAAGGTTTCCCTTACAATACAACATGCATGATGAGCAACCATATGACATCACCGTATTTGATACTATTACCACTGTCACATAGTCACAAACCGAGTCGGGGACTCGGGGACTTGGCGTGTCAGCGCCGTTACGTCAAATTATTGCCCGACTCGGACTCGGCGAGTAATGTAATCTGTCCAATCTCGGTTAGTCTGGTAATATACATATTTCTCCCACTCCTAAGTCCTAACCACCCTATATCAAGTGTTTGGCTCACCTTGCAAGGGCACGGGATATAATTAAATTGGCCTGAATGCCTTCGGCTCGGTTCCCAGCTCAGTTGTCTCTACTGTAGTTAGGAACCCGCAAAGTGAATTGTATTGGACGCAGCTCGTAGACGGGTAGGCGCCGCCGCGTTGCGTCGAACCTCGCGGCGTATCACAGCCGTTTATCGGATTTCTGTGACGTTTTTCCGACAAAGTGATCACGATCCTCTCACGCAAAGCATCATGGGACGAAAAGGCGAGCACGTGAATTGAGACCGCGTTGAAGTGGAGAGTGGCTGTGCTATAGGGTTGAGTTCCGTGTACTAATCGGCGAACCTCGATTCTCGGCACATTGATAACTTCTCTACCCAACCCCAACAAGCCCGTACGTGCTACAATTGAGTCATTTTTATAAGGTTAAAATGTTTTTCACCCTTTTGACCTAGAACCACCGATCGGAAATTATTACGCATGACTCCTCAAAGTGTGTAACTTTGACCGACGTTATAGTAGTAGCTAACGTGTCCTAGGAGGTCAAAATTTCGAACCTATGATTCGTGCAATGATACTTCAAGTTATCGAGTGATCGAATAATGAGGAGCTCGAGAAATTATTTTGATATGGATGAGATCATTGCGTGGTTCCTGTATCTTCTAGTTTCGACTCGAGTTCCGTCTGAAATGGGTTAGTAGTGCCAGTGAAGTAATGGGAGTTAACCCGCCCATAAGTGCCTATTGAATAGGAAGGTACATACCGATCTGAATCGTCTGATCATGCAATTTGTCTCGAACAACAGCGGAAATGAGTTTTGTACAGACCTGATAATCAGGTTTGTCTCCCCACATCCTATGCCCCTCTCCAGTTCGTATGTTGACAAACTTCGATCCTGTTGGTTCCCTGGATCTACCGTGCCGTACGCAGATACTGAGATAAAGACATCGTCAGATCTTGAATGCTTCTCCATCGAGACTTCCGATGGGAAGTTGATCAAACCTCATGGTAACGTTCTCGGATTGGCTCTATCCCCTTACACCGCGAACCCACCTATGAAATTCTGGAAGGCGTGGGATGGAGAGCCTCATTGATGATCCGCTTGTTAGTGTGAAAGTCACGCGTGAGGCGAGCGCCATGAGTATCATGATAGCACTTACTAGTGCTGTTCGATGAGCGTGAGGCTCTGTTGACGTCACGGTCTTGGACTCTTGGTGCGAACGCTAGTGTATACTACTGCTGACCCATCACTGCGAGCTCATTCGCGTCTTTTCTCCAAGTCCCAATGGGAACCCGACGTCGAGGCCGTGGTGCTCAAAGACACACAAGATTGGGCAGATATGAAATTCAACGAAACGCGTGCGCGACGGAGTAGCACGACTCACCGATGTCATACTCATGCCGGTACGTCCTGCCTCGTCGCGACTAGCATACACGGTGGGGTTGTGACTGGGGGAGAGAGGAGTGAGGAGTGAGTGATAAACAAGCAAACGACAAAGTTCCTGCATGTGAAATTCCCGAATTCTCACGCACTGACCATACTACAGTGCACTCCTCCTGTGCCATTCTCTCCGTTTAGCACGACATTCACCCCTGCTCATCGCATCCACACGGACATGCAGGGACACGTCCACCTTCGCCCTCTCTTCATTAAGGTTTGCCATTCAAACGACACTTCTGTCATTTGCAAGTTTACCTTCGTTTGTTTCAGACATCGGACTTCGTACACTAGAGCAGCAAAAGCTCTTGATTGCCCGGAAATATCGAGTCGAATTTTCCGTGGGAGATGCATTACGGTCCACGGATGACGAAGAAAGCAAAAGAGAAAAAGAATTATGCCTCATGGAATGAGAATTTGTTTTTGTGGGTACATTCTCGCCGTTCCACGGCAGGGAACTGAATAGCCTGAGTGTCAGTGATGGCGAGGAATGTTCCACCATCATCGTGAAGGTTTATCAAAAGCATGTTATGCGAAAGGATATATTGGTCGGTAAAGTTTTCGCTGGTACTATCGGTAGCTTGTTGGAAAATCTCAAGGATGGCGGTATGAACTCATTTGGTGCCATGACTTCTGCTGATACGATCTCTCTGATCAAAGTACTCGAGGAGCCTCTTCCCAACCTGAATGGTTCCGGTCATTCTGGATTTACGATCAAATTCACTGTATCCTCCGACAAGCATGGGGACGTGAACGCGGATGAACGTCAAGCCGTAGACGCAGTCACCAGGGCGACCGAAGCGGTTGAAGCACTCGTTCTCATGCTCGCAGTTGTCGGGGCGGTGAGCACGGCGGTTGTCGTTGGCCCAATGGTTGCAACCGGGTTGACGACGTCCGATCAGATGTTTGGCGTTCTGTTGCAAAGGATGGTCCTGTGCGATAAGATCGTGGCTAGTATTGCACAGGTACCTGTTGTTCACCGTCCTGACTGCCGCTGGCCTGAATGTGCCACAGCTTCATCCCTATACGTCGCTTGCTTGGTCCGTATTATCCGCTGCAAACAAGGTATGTCTCTTCATCGATTATTTTGTTATCGCTAATCCCTGATGATATTCCTCACAGGTGCTCGTGATCCAGAGAGACCGCGACGGTCAGATCTTTCGCCTGACAGGCATGATGAGTGACGTCTTCAGCTTCGTCAACGATGCCGAACCCTTGAAGGCGACCACTGGCAAGGCGCACGTCAAGACGATCACGCTTCTGATACAGCAAGTGATGGAGTGTGGTTACTCAGTCTCCGAGTACTTATTACATCTCTCTCACTCCTAGCCGCCTCTGAGGCCAGCGTGGAGAACGCAGCGTTCCAGGCACACCCATATCCGTTGTCGACGCGTACCATTGGGTATCGTAACACGAGTTCAACAAACCAGTGCTCTGTCTTGCGGTTAAGTTCGGTCTAGTCAACAATCTACACCGCTCTGACGCTTAAGTCGTACTAGATTATGATCGATTCGTTACCCGTACCCGGAACGCAGCCTTTCCTTCCGACCCTGCTCAACTACATCCGCTCAGCTGCCCCGGGACTCCCTCTCGAACCCGTAATCATCCAAGTCTTGCTTCTGTCCATCGTTTCCGGAGGCAAGAACCTGATATTGCGCACAAGGGTCGAAGACGTCTCCCTCGTCGCCAAACTCACCGCACTCGTACGTTAGTCATCCATGCGCTTCCCATGCTTCTTGTCAGGAAACACACGAGTCGCATTAAATGATGTTTCGTTTTCAGGCCCTGAACGCAATTTTTGGGTATAGCGTTCATAGGCTCAAGTGTCATTCCAACTGTGTGAATCAAACACCCTCGTGACCTACTACGTAAGCCAGAACTGCGCTCTGCTACGTAAATTATACTGACTGCGCACAGAATTTATTCGGTCCCTCTTCTTTACCGTCTCGGCCATCACGCCACTGACCCAGAATAGTTTGAGTGGCAAGCATAAACACAAGCGCATCTCAGCATGCAAGTTACATACCCATCGCACCCTCCGTCTCCGTCGGCAGCACAGCACGTAGCAGGCGAACATCAATATCACATCGGAGTGACACAACCACCGCACAGGATGCTGATACAAAGTTGACCGGCAACGTGGAACGTCCTGGCTTCCCTGGTACGCGAACGGACACACCAGTTCCAACCCTATCTTCTAGTACGATCAAGACCCATTTCAGGAATGCATCACGCGGGAGCACAGAGGCATTGAAATTGCCCTCTGTAGTGGTCGTGTCAGGCCTTGAGCTTGCCAGTCTTCCTTGGCAGAAAGCAGTTCTGCGCACACTTGTCGATCAAAAAATCGTCGTGTCAGATGAGTGTATATTCGGACATGATCAAGACGGCTTGACTCTCGAACTAACCGACGGGTTCTTCATGGTATACGTGTGTCGATCTGAGGAGAGACCTGCAATATACAAGAGTCTCGTACGCGCTTTCTCCGCACGGGAAAACTGATACGATCCCTGATGATCTTTCTGTTTATAGCTCGACAGGTTTGCAGTGAGTTCGTCAGTTGACGTCTGTACGCAGACCCGTTTGGCAACACGTCAATACCGGCCGCCTTCATTTCCGCCAACAACACTCTCGTCACTTAACTCGTCCGTCACTTCCGCGGCATTCCCAGCATCACATTCATTGAATTCTTTATCCGGTCCGCCGACACCATCACAGCCTCTGCCGTCTCCGGTGATCCCCCATGCTTTCGTTCAGCGACTCAAACACCTCTGCGCGACTCGGGTGCATATACGGCCCCCGCTCAACACATACCTGGCTGACTTGTTTAGTGCCGCACGGCACTATGGACCGTTAGATGCTATGTTGCTTACGGTACGCGCCCGTCAAGATGCAGAAGCTCTCGTACGAGCGAACTGAGTACTTGGAGCAGACAGTACAGGTGCCGAGCTCCTCAAAGGATATGCCGAGCGGTCCCGCGAAACGACGAGCATTTCCACCCATCCGTATACGCATAACAGCGCAGCAAACGCGTCTTCCGATGGGCTCATGGATGGTTTCAATGCCACAGAGACCTACGAACCCTTTGGTGGTCGTTCGAGCGTGCAGCACAGCGTGGCCAGTTCATCCGAACCTGAGCTGGTGGACCTAGATGTGTGGGAGGCGGATATAGCGAGGATGTTTCCGAGGGTCGTGTCGCACCGGATTCGAGTCCGGGACCCGCCGATCGACGAAGTGTTGAGCAGCGCCGTTTGTGGGGCGGTGATCGTTCCTGGTAAGGAATCCCAGGACGAGGAAGCGGTCGAATGGGAGCGAGAGACGGTAAAGGATATACTGGTACATATTTTGGCCGAGGTGTGAATATATGCACTCTTGTCTACGTTTGGATCGATGAGTACTGAGCATGAAGTTTGTTTGGATCACCGACTCATATGATGAGCGAACCACCAACGACGACCACGACGCCCAACGCGTCGGAAACGGTTCAACAACAGCCGTTTTACCATTCCACCCAGCCAAATGCGCAGGCTGGCCCGTCACAGCCCGTGCAATACGCTCAGGCCCACCTCGCTCAACAGTCCCAGTCTCAACCGCTAACCCAAGGTCAACAAAACCAAAACCAAAATGCAGCCCAAGCCTACTACATGGGCTACTCACATGGCGCCTGGCAGCTCTCCGGATACCCCTACGCCACCTCCGGAAGCTCGCCCTACCAACAGTCTCACTATACGCAGATTCCTTATGCGCAGTATCAGCAGTACCACCCGCAGTCGCAGTCGGCTGCGAGTCACCAGCGGAAGCCGCCGCCTGCACCGAAGCCTCGCACGCCCACCCCGGACCCGGTGTATAGACACTGGGACGAGGTCATTCGTTCGTTGTTGAAGAAGGTGGGGTTGTCGCAAGCGCTGAGAGGGTTCGAGGATGACATGGTTGTGCTCAATGCTGATTGGGAGGGGAAAAGCGTTCCTGGAGCGATTGGGGATTTGGTACGCGATCTCATGGTGCGGACAATACTTTTTTTTTACTGCGTGTATGCGTGGTATTCATTTCGGGATTTTTTTGGGTCAGCTGTTGGGCAAGTTCAAAGAAGGGGGGGAACCAAAGGAGCGTCCGCTCGAAGAACGAAGGCTCGACTGTATTCATCCGAGCACGGGCGCCGATCCCCAGTCTCAGTCTACGGTAGGCGTGATACTCCTCTCTCCTCTTTGTGATCGCTTACTGAACATGCGTTCAAAGGTCACAAAAGCCATTTCACGGTTTCTCGCCGAAAACCGTGCAAAGAATGGCGCGTCGAATCGTGCAGAGTTTATTGAGTCCTTGGCACAGAAGCGACGGCGGCTCAACATCGATCCCGAGAGCACAGAGCATATCCCGTGGTGTGCGAGGACCGAGGCAAAGCCGCTCGACAGAGACTCGCAGATGAAATATGACATAGCAAAGAATGAGGATGGACCCTTGAGGAGGATGGTGAAGGGAACAGACGGAAATCAAACACAAACAAAAGAGAAACTTTGTCCGCTTACTGACGACACGCCAAGCGAGTCTCAGCCTGGGATAGACGAGAGGCTGAGGAATATTGAATCCCATGTCGCGGTACGCTACGGTAATGTCTCTTTTCTTTCCAGAGCTACCGTGCCTGATGGTTGGCGACAAGCCCCTGCACCACCACGCACGCTGCTTGCGCGTCTGCAATTTTTGGAAGACCATATTATACAATTAGAGAAGAATATCCACTGTGTGCGGCGTTACATTTCAGTCAACCCAATCGCGGCCCGCGGGGTGAGTAGCGGTGGTTTACTTTCGTTTATTTGCTGACAATGCATCCACAGTGGCCGCCGTCTCCACGCCAAACACCTATTATTATTCCCTCACACCTTACCTCATCAAAGGACGTGGCCCTCGAACCAACCACGGGTTCCGCCATCGGAACTCCTTTTAACAGCGCTGACGATTCTGCTGGCACGCTGACCAAAGGGAAGGGTAAGAATAAGTCAAGCTTGCATCGCGCGGTCAGGAAAAACTCGAGGTGCAAAAAGCCATGAACGACTTGGCAGGGTCCCAAAGACCAGCATGATCTGTCTGCTACGAACAATTTGCCCTAAGCAGGGCAAATAAATGTGGTGGATCTGCTATCTTGGAGGCCCTGGTTTCGTTCCCTCTCTCCCCGATATCTTGTCGTTGACAGCGGATCTTCCCGTTGTAGAATTCCAGAGACACTGGTCTACTCATTGTCAGATCTTCGTGCGATGCCAAGGTGCCAAGGTACCAGGTTCTGATTGTGGCAGGATATCGCAATGCCTTTTGATGACTAGTTGCCAATTGTACATACTTGCAGCAGGGTATTGCTTTCTCATGATGGATGTACTTACAGCGGATCTTGTCACAATATATGTGAATTCCGACTTATTGGAATGACTGGTTCAACTTAGTGTGAGAAAGGCTGAAGTTCATTTTTGAATTCGTTATCTTGCTGGATTCCGTCTCACATGCATACTGCGAACGACATGTCCGTTGACCACACCCACCGACACCGGGCATCTCATTCAATTTGTCAAATGTCTATATATACAGCACTCCCGGGCGCGGCCACGCTTTCGAGTGATCACAGTCATCATACATACACTGATGCCCCGCACGATCCTCGTTGGTTTTGGCGTGGATGTCGACGCCGTCGCTGGCTGGTACGAGTGTCTTGTAGTAGGCAGTTCCAGTGTCCTCTGACTCCGAATCCGTAGGCTTGGTTCCTATGGAGGCGAAGACTCTCCACTGGACATTTCTAGAGTATGTCAATTCTAATAAGCTTTCTCTTTGCTCATATTTAGTGCTATGATGGCAGGGAATATATGCGGGCGAGGTAGGCGTGCCTCAGGCTCGCCTCCTCAAGCTCTTCAAGAAGTATGGTATCACAACCACTTGGTTCATTCCTGGTGAGCATGTTATGCGCATTCCCGTCTTGCATCTTCCTCACACATGCCAGTGGTGGGCTTAGGACACAGCTTGGAGACATTCCCAAAAGAGATGGCAACTGTCCGCGATGCTGGACACGAAATGTTTGTGGACTGCCTACTCTTTTGACTGTCTCACCAACAATTTATGCTTAGTGGACTCCACCGTGGATACTCTCATGAGGTACGCATTGTACGCTACGAACATGCAAGGTCTCACGTCTGACGCTACAGAATCCGACTTCAATGTTGCTCGAGCAGCAGCGAGATATTCTGGACCACACCCACAAGCTTCTCACAGAATTCAATTTCGGAAAGCCGCCGAAAGGAAGCGTAGCTCCGTGGTGGGAAATGAGCAAGGAAGGAACAGCGCTGCTCCTCGAGAAGGGAGTGGAATACGTACACCGCTCGGTCCTTTTTTTCCGTCATTCCGCTTGACCCTGTTCTTGGCTTTGCAAACCTATTATGATTCAGATATGTCGTGCTGAGGACGGCGAATCGTTTTAAGTGAGTCCTGTTCGTTGCTGGACATGCAGCGTTCAATGACGCCATTCTGCTAGGTTAGTGCGACGTTGCGGGACATCGAGAGATGGGACTGAGCCGCTGGGAGTTTTGGACACCACGTTTGAGCGTCAGTCACAGGAGAGGCAGTCTCGAGTATCTTATTCACCAAGAGACTGGCGTGGATCAAGACGCTATACTGGCATACCTCTCGGATGGGACGCGGTTACGAACCGATAACGTGCGCGAACTCGTTGGTGCTCAAGACCAGGTGCGTGTCGTTATGCACCTACGGGCGTCTAATCCGTACGTTTTCGGTGTCTCGTGCTCATTGAAAGTGGCCAGACTATCTATGTGTTCAATAAACACTATCTCGATATCGGATTTCCCGAGGTTCTTAGGGAGCTCTACGTCGAGCCACCGTTGCAACCTCCCATAAAGGGTACTTTTTAATCCATCTCTCGCTCACTCCTGACTTTGCCTCATGACCACAAACAGAAGTCTTGTCCGCCACGCCACCATACAAACCCTCCCATCTCGCGGCGCAATACCTTCGAATCGCGCACGTCTTCCTGGACTACATCACTCATACCCTCACAACATTACATCGTCAACACGATGCGGTCCGCATTGCATGTAGCAGTCTCGACCTCAATACGCTCGATATAGCGGATGTATTTGACGGCATATCCGTCACCTCTCTGGAACTCTCCCGCCAAGCCTCTCTGCCCACTTCGGTCGACGCCGACTTGGAGATTATCAACCCCGTGGAAGTACATGTCGAGTTCATGTCCCCGACAATGCGCGAGGCGATCGAGGGGGGTGAGATACCGAGGACGCTGGGAACATATGTGGCCAGGGACAGAATGAAACTTGTTGCGGATGGGTGCGCACGAATACACAGCAAGTGAATACCTTGGTGAGTGATGGGAAATTAGTCGGTTCTCACTCCTCGTTTAGATGATTTACGAACCCAATTCTCTGAGGCTGAGTTGGCGGTAGGGAGGTTAACTGCGGGTGCAGAGGTTGTTCGGTCAGCGTTGGCTAATCTGAAGTCAGTCCAAGTCTACGTGTCGTGATGGAATTTTGCTGACGTTATGGTTAGGATTATTGAAGATGCGGAAGCTTCAGGGAGGAGGTTTCACGATGCCATGGACAGAAATTTCTTCTGCGCTAGAGAGTCCTGCAACCAATCACGACGCGCTTATGCAAGGTACCGTGACAATACAGCCTGTCGAGCATGCCCTCATTGCCTTTGGTAGAACTCAAGCAGCTCGATCTCAGACATGAAGTGGGGGTGATCACACATGCCAAAGTACGTTCCGATGAGCCTTGAACGGGAATAATTGACGGGGCTGACAACCTTATCCAGAACGACTACGCTGAACAATGCATTGGAACGCTCCGTCGTATCAGTGCTTTGAATGTGGATCTCGTTCAGCTGCCTACTACGCTGTCTCAGTTACAGGCCAAATTTCGGACCAAGACCAATTTCTCCCATATTCAACGTTTACACAACATGATGTACTCTTACGGTGCCACCGTGATTGAGATTGTACGACGAAAGGAATTTTGTGAGCATCTAAAGAACGACCCATCGTCCTTTCACTCACTGCCAAACAGCACGGTTCTTTTATCAACGAGCACAATCCATTCTGGAAGTCATGGCCAAACTTTCGTGAGTGAGCGCATCCTATTTTCCGTGACGCGAGATAACGACGTTTTGTAGTGCAAATGAGAAAAAGCGTCGTCAGGTATACCGAGGAGAAGTACATGGACAACTGCTGTTTGACACGCGGGGTATGGACGATCCCGTACCCATCATCGATTTTTCGCCTTCTGGTGGAAAGGATTCTACCTATTTCCTTGAAAGAGAAGACGTGGATGGTGAGTTCTGTCGCGTCCAGCGCACTGCAAGGAGGAATGGTAACCGTTTTTGGAACAGCTTTTTTGCAAACGGTGCACGATACGCCCGTATGAATTCAGACCCAGCGATTCTCAAATCCGTACAAGAGGCATGTTTTGCACTCGAAAAACTCGTAGAAAAGATGGTCAACCTTGAAGCAGGCTTCGACCGTATAGCGGAACGTTCATGTAGGTCATACGTCGTTCGTTTGTTGGCTGTCTTTTCATATGAACGTTTGCAGTGCTCTCGGCATCTCGGCTATCTGTTCTTTCCTGCTTTTGATGGCATTGTCTGTTGCTCATACAATCTAGTCACTGAAGCGGACGAGTTGGAATTCCAAGAGCTCTCGGAACAGCTTCGCAATGCCGAAGAAGCCAAAACTCACCTCGAACTGCGCATTGAGCAGAGCTACACCAACTACAAATGGACTTCCAAAATGAAGGCTTTGCTGCTCAATCGGAGCGTGAAAGAGTTGACGTGCTGGAACGCGAGCTCCGTCAAGCCAACTTTGAGCCCAGATCGAGAGCGAAGTTTCCGTCTGGCGGATTTTGGAGCGCCGAAACATGGAGCTGACACAAGACGTGGAGGGCCTGCGTCGAGAGCGTGCCAAGGCGTTATGCGATGCGACGGAGCAAGCAAGAGTGGCCGATGCACTTCGACAAGAGCTCGCGCAGGTCCATACGCAAGCAGAGGAAGTCAAAACGCTGGAAGCGAAGAATGCGTCCAAAGTGAACGAGTTGTTGGATGAGCAAACGGCGACGCTACGGAGGCTCGAGGAAGCGCGTTCACGAGGAGAGGACTTGGAAAGCCAGATATGGACGGCCCGGACGGAGAATGAAGAGGGTACATCGGATGCTGAAAGAGTCGAACATGGAAAAAGACCGCCTGCTGAGATTGCAGGCGACGGAACACGATCGTATGCTCCAGGATCACATTGCCGAGGCGGACGGAGACCGGGCCGTGTTGGAACATCAGTTCTCCGAGCTCAGGGAGCGACATGAGAACGCGAACCGCCAGCTGAAAGAGGCTCAAACCTACGTTGATCTGACCAACGCCGACGCGGAGATGCGCGAAGCGAGACACGTTGAACGCCTGTTACTGGAGGACGTAGCGACCGGACGGGTCTCACAGTCCAATTTTGAGCAGAGTCTGGAGAATAGCGGGCGATTAATGGCGCAGATGCTCGACGTGGCAATCGCATTTCGTAATGCACATTTCAAGGCTCTATCGATGGCCCGCGCCTATACGACCCATCCGAACGCAAAGCAAGGTAATAACCAGACTGGTCATCCCAACCTGGTGGAGTCCGCACTTTCCCCGGCTCCACCGCTGCGCCACGATATGGTCGCGGAAGAACCATCACTGATTGATCCGTCCGATCCCGTCGGAGCATTGGAGCTTTTGCGCGCATTTGATCACGACCACTTTTTGGATGCTATCGCTAAAACAGGAACCGTCATCCGGAAGTGGCAGAAGCAATGCAAAGAATACAGGGAACGGGCAAAGGGCAAGATATCGCTTCGAAACTTTGCCAAGGGGGATCTTGCACTCTTTCTCCCGAAATTCGGTATCGAAACCATGGTCAGCGTTTAACGGTGAGCACCAACGTCCATGAGGTGATGACGAACCTGTCCACTCACTGTATGCGCGCAGTATCGTTTCCTCGTTATTTCCTTTTGGCAACGGGGCATCTAGCGGAACATTTGAAGACACGAGAGTGGATAGTTGCTCGGATTACGTCCATCACCGAGCGTGTGGTCGACCAAAAGGTAAACGTTAGTTTATGTTCTCCGTCCTGCGTCTCATATCATTTTCTCAGGTTCCGACTAGTAATCCCTACGGCCTAGGAGATGGCATCAAATACTATATGCTCGAGGTCGAGGACTGGACGCAGTCTGCCCAAATAAATAAGCGGAGGCCCAGTTTGAGAAAGGTCTCGGCCGTGTCAGATCCTGAAAGTGAGCGCAAATCGACGTCGGTGACTCCAGAGCGACCACCAATTCCTGGCCCACCTCAAGCCGAGGTTGAAGACTCGTTTAGCGTCACACAACCGCCTACATCTCATCTGTTTCCTGCGCGCCCACGAGCAAACTCGACGCCCTCCGCCGGACCCTCTTCACTTTCGCGATTACTCGCCCAAGCGTCTCCCGAACCACCGGAGGAGCCGACGTCGGTAGTTCCTCCGCCCCAGGCTGAGGCACCTGCGCCTACTCCTAGCCTAGATCCGCAATATTCAGAGTCCACTTCAACTGATCCTGTTTATCACTGCTCGTATTGCTTGAACCGTGTGGGTTGTCTCAAGAATTTCTCGTCTTGTTTCACCCGCTCACCCATTTGCAGGCTTGTTGATAAGGCCGTTTGCATCGTCCCTCGCGTCATCGAGGATCGCTGTTGCCCAGCAGCTTGACCGGTCTTTGACGTGTAGCTGTACGACATCAACCGACGAGACATGTCCATGAACGGACTTCTGTTCGAGATCGGCTCCGTGGGACGGGTTCTGGCTGGCGGTTAACATTGATCCGCAGATGATCAAGGATGTCTGGAACCTGTGGTTGGAATTTCAGGTGCCACATATGATCACGAAACATCAAGAGCGGGTGTATCCGTACACCATATCGTCGATGGAAACGATGCGTCTGGTAGAGCATAATCAGCGAATCGAGTGGCTTGTCACCGAGTCCAACGAGGCACAGAGGATGGTGGCCAAAGGTGTGTTTGCTTTCTGCTTGCCTCCGTTGCGCTCCTGACCCGACCGGCGTGCCTTTTATAATTGTGATTTTTTCTAGGTATGAGCATCCACTGGGACTCGTAACTCGGAACCAATACGACGATTCATTTCAGGTGCGGACGCGCGGGACAACCAACGCGTGCAGTTCGTGCACGAATTTGCAAGCTTGGTGATCAATCTGTAGTATTCTGTACGTGGACAATCTCCGGGCGGTGGAAGACTCGATGTGTGCGTACACGCACATTGTAGGCGTTTTCAGAGTTGTTGATTAAGATACAGGCAGGATACAGGCTGCGGAACAACTTGGGGCCTGGCGACTATGCTGACTCGAAGGATATGTACACTAAGTAACTATCATTGGCATGTTATTACTATATGTCCTCCCGCTGTCTGGTGCGCCATCTTGCCATAATATTTAATATTTGCCGTTTTCACCCGATGTGATCCGATCTCCCGACCGAGTCGTTCGATTCATATATCCATTTTGGTCTGACTCGGTGCACACAGTCAATCTTTTCAAGTTGTTGACGGTGCACGAACACGTCTCAAAGAGTTGGCGCATCATATTGATCAACTACGGTCAGTTGTGTCAATTTTTTTTGACAGAGAAATAACGTTGTTTGGCCTATGGACAGCTGTTACGAACCGCTGTAGGAATGTCAGCGTTGTCAACTCTTACTTCGCAAACATGTGCCTGTGGGCGGTCCTTCACACAAACCTCAGCCTCTACGAAGCATTCGAAAACGTGTAAAGCAGGGAGGAAACGGTTATCGAGTGCACTCACACAGGCGCAAGAAGCGTATCAAAAGAAACGCCGCCTTTCAGGCAGCTCCGAGCCCCTGCTGCGTTCTGCCAATACCTTGCCACGATCGGAATCTCAGAATTCGCACGTTGCAGATATCCATCCCGCAGAGCCTGCCGCTGTGACTGAAGTAGGATATGCTGTTGAATCTGACGAGCAGCATACTCAGGTTTGGCGTTTTGTTTATGCAATTCATTGTCAACGCTGACGCTTGTTCAGACCGCCGGGGATGAAGAAAATCAAGCAGAGAACAGTCCGTCAACTGCTGAGCAGGATAATTTGTTGCCGCTCTCGCTGAGGAGGGCCCGTCGACAGAACAGGCAACTTCCACAACGGTTTAGAGATGTATTACCCGAGTTGCCCATGCCTCTGCCTCCTCCGGAGGCTGCTTTTACTCGCTCTAGATCGCCGTCTCTAGCACTGCCATCAGCCGCGCCTCCACTACAACCACGGTCCCGCCAGACATTTCGGACTCAACAAAATTCATTTGCACTATTCCGAATATACGATAGCAAAACGCTGCCTGTACACGATCCCGAAGATTCATCCGTCAATCCTCGTCTAGATAAATCTCTTAGGCTTGACTCAATCGGTACGCACAGCAACGTCGAGAACCCCTTCCACCCCTTCCCCAACGAAAGTTCCTTTCGTCTCTCGGATTGGTACTGGAATCAAAGCGTGACAAAGTCTAGACGTGATTTTAGAAGCCTTCTCTCCATCGTCGAGAGCTCTGGGTTTAAGCCTGACGATATTCGCAATACTCAGTGGACATCCATCAATCGCGAGTTAGGAAAACTCACGCCCGCCGAGGAATTATCCTCTGCGACATTTGATGAGTTGGATGGCTCTGCACCCATTGGAAACATCGAGAACGACCTTGGGTGGAGGCGCAAGACCGTGACCATCTCAGCACCATTCGCAAAACGCTTCGCCAATCCTGGTCCCCGCAGCTACACGGTTTCCGATTTTTACTGCCGTTCCCTGATCTCCGTTATGCAGGAGAAGGTCCTAGATCCTACATTGCGCCAACCGGTTCACTACGAACCTTATGAACTGCGCTGGCACCCTCCTCACAAAGATCACGATATCAGAATCCATGGCGAGCTATACACTTCTCAGGCGTTTATTGAAGCACACAATCAGCTTCAGGAAGCACCACTGGAACCTGGATGCAGTATTCCTAGGCGAATCGTTGCTCTTATGTTTTGGTCGGATGCGATGCAGCTGACTGCCTTCGGGGATGCAAAATTATGGCCTTTGTACGTATTTCTCGGAAACCACTCCAAGGACGAAAGAAACAAGCCATCGTCCAAGTTGTGCAGCCATGTCGCTTATTTTCAACGTGTAGGTGCCGCTCCCGTAACGCAAATCGGCATTGCTTTTAATCTGACAATCGTGCTCAGTTGCCAGATGAATTCAAAGATTTTGTCGTCGATGGCAGTGAAGATAAGCTCCCTGGTAATGCATTTTTCACACATTGTCACCGGGAGCTTTTTCATGCACAGTGGAAGGTAATTCTTGATGACGAATTTGTTCAAGCATATGAACATGGCATCGTAATGATGTGTGCCGACGGGATCAAACGAAGGTTGTTTCCTCGCATCTTCACGTATTCAGCCGACTATCCTGAAAAGTACGTTTCTAAATCTCCTTAAACGATGTGACTGACTTCGTGTACGACCAGAGTGTTGATAGCAAATATCCGTAATCTTGGGACATGCCCATGCCCTCGTTGTACTATTCCTAAAGACGAGGTACAGGATCTGGCGACCAACCGGGACATCCTTCAACGTCAAATTCTGGCGCGCAAAGATAATAATGAAAGACGGGCCAAGATATCTTCTGCGCGCACACTAATTTACGAACAACACTATGTTGTCGACTCTTCCCGGGTTGAGGATATCCTTAAGGCCGAGTCCTTAGTTCCTACTCAGGTGGGTGCTCGTGGTGTGCTGGTTTAAATTTCCGACTCACATATGTGTAGAATGCGTTCTCTGAACGGCTTTCCCACACCGGATTCGACTTTTTCTTAATGCTGGTCGTGGATCTCTTACACGAGTTCGAGCTTGGTGTTTGGAAGGCGGTGTTCATGCATCTCCTGAGGATGTTGGATAGCTTGACAGGAGATAGGCTTGCTGAACTTGATCGCCGGTAGGAACTAACAGATAATACTCGTTAAATTGCTCAAAATACTTTCAAGGTACCGCCAGATCCCAACTTTCGGACGTAGTACAATCCGCCGTTTCAGGAAAAATGTATCCGAATTAAAGCAAATGGCCGCGCGTGATTTCGAGGATTTGTTGCAGGTGAGTGCCGCAAACATCTTCACGCTATCGTGTGTTTGAACACCTCTACAGTGCGCTATCCCCGGTTTCATTGGTCTGTTTCCTGAACCGCACGACAAAGCGGTTCAAGAACTCCTCTTTGTCCTTGCGTACTGGCACGGAATGGCAAAGCTCCGAATGCACAGTGACGAAACGCTTGAAATCTTGGATAAGGTCTCTCGGTCTCTCGGCCACAAGATTCGTCAATTCGTGGCAGAGACATGTCCTGCCTTCTTGACGAGGGAACTTCGTCGTGAAGCAGACAGCCGCTGTAGACGCCAGGATCGTGAAGGCTTTAACCGTACTGGTAGAACTGCGACTTCGGGTACAACGGCAGCAAGTAGTCGCCAGCCAAAGGTTCTTAACCTTCGAACATATAAGCTTCATGCCTTGGGCGATTACGTTTCCCAGATCAAGTTGTATGGTACCACTGATTCTTATTCTACTCAATGTGTGCGTCACAGTATACCAACGTTCAGATTTATTGACATATCTAACTCGCCAGGGGGAACTTGAGCACCGTACCAGCAAAGCACGGTTCGTTAGGACCAGTCGCAAGGCGTTTACCGCCCAGCTTGCTTCCATCGATCAACGTCAACACCACATCCGGCGCATTAGGGACCAAACCCAAGTACTCAATACAGTGATGGACCTGACGCCGAATGCTCCCGAACGGCATCATGTCATTGGGATGTCCCAAAACTTTCCAGAGGACGTCCTCGCTTTCGCGCAAAGAAACTCTGACGATCCAGCTGCAAGAGTCCGTTACATCTCTATTCACGAGGAGATGGTTTATTTGACGCGTCTTCTGCAGGATTTCGTTATCAAACTTAAATCCCACCTCTTGCCTCGTGTCCGCAACATGCAATTAGGTCTTGATCCTGAAGAAGTCCGATCTCAATCTCAGTCTGATGACGATGCTCCTTCAATCTTCGATCAAGTCGTTTTCAAAGGAGGCCGCATGTATCGTCATGCCCAATTCCACCTAAACTACACGACATATGACCTTCGTCGCGAAACCGACACAATAAACCCTTCCACAGACCGGTGTAATATCATGATGCTGGCCCACGAGAGCGATCCGAACCGCCACCCCTTTTTTTATGCACGTGTTTTAGGTATCTTCCATGCAAACATAATTCTCGTCGGTCCAGGATCCAGGGATTATTTATCAAGACGGATAGAATTCCTTTGGGTGAGATGGTTTCAGCAGTTAGATTCTCCTGCTGCTGCAGGCTGGAATCAACACTGTCTTGACAAAGGGAAATTTTTACCGATGAGCTCAGCTGATGCGTTTGGGTTTGTCGACCCAGCAGATGTCCTGCGAGGCTGTCATCTTGTTCCGTCGTTTGCGGACGGAAAATTACATCCCGATCGCATTCCTGCGTCTCGGTTGGCTCACGACGCCGATGATTGGAATTATTACTACATCAACAGGTATGTCTCTCTATCTCTCTGTTTCGGTATACTAACAGTCAATTTGTATCAGATTTGCCGACCGTGATATGGTTATGCGTTATCACTGGGGACTCGGGGTTGGACATTCGTATGCATATGTCAGGAGGCCTTCGGAAAGTAATATCTACAATAATTCTGGTAGCCAGGAAGACGTAGGTCTCCTCCGCATGGATCTGGAAAATTGACTGACATGATTTAGAACTCGGCTGCTGTTCCTTCGAATGTTCATGGTGTATGTGACGGTGATGATAGCGATCACCTAGGATTGGACTCGGACTCGGACAATTCGTCTCACTCATCTCTCTCGGATAGGACGGCAGAAGAGGAAGAAGAGGAAGATTCTGGCTGCGACGACTTCGAGTTCTAATTCCGCTGTTCTTGTTAATCACTCCTACATTTATCACTGATTGTACGGTCTATAATCGAGGGGCTGTTGATACAAATGTGGAGCAGGACGATCGCAAGTCACCCCATACCAACAAGCTTGGAAGCTCACAGTGTGTTCTCAAGCAGTGCTTGGTAAGTGCCAAGACTCTGACACAAACGCGTCAGTATATGAGCTGCGGGGTGAGTTTGCCATGACTCTACCTCATACGATACGGCGATTCTTGATTCAGATGGACAATCCAGATGATCCGCGTGGCTTCGAAGACCCTGAAAGTCCTGAACTCTGCAAGTGCAATGATGCTTCGAGCGATGTCAGTCACAAAGGATGAAGCAAAAAAAAAGAAACTGGAGCTGCCATCATGGCAGAAGGGTTTTGCACGAAACGTCGGTGTGTTCGTCACTACGAATCCAAATCTACCCGGTGTGCAAGTACATCCTTGCGCTCATCTCTTTCGTCTAACATGACGAACTGTCCCCGAGTTGTACACCGTGACCTTGGCCGTTTGTTTGTTCGTGGAAACGAACCCGATGAGAGCACCGAAATGTGGACAGTACATCCTGGTCTCAGACGCCGACAATCGGATATGTCCAACATTGACTTTTTTTCCTACTACGTATTCCGTGCATGAAAAGTAAATAAATCTACTGACCACATGCATTCTAGATCGCATCCCGAATGATACTATTGAAACTGCAAGTCTCCTTCCCCCTTTCTCTCAAGCTCATGCATTGCAGCAGAGTCTCACAACAACCTCGTTCAGCCTCTCGCTGGGGGCGCGACATCAATCGTGTCAAATCACCCAAAATTCACTGCTCTCCTCATGACCCCTGCCCGACTTTTTCTTACCCTCGTCCTCTCGCTTCTCCTGCCTGAACAAGTGTGTCCTTGCAGAAAATCTCACACTCCGAGTCCCTCGCGGCATGCCATCATCCTCGTCACCTCACACCTCCTTCCCTCCCATACTCGCCTCACCTGCGTCTCCCCCACAGGTCCCCATACTTATCCCCACCTCGCATACCAGATATAACGCGAAATAGATCAATACATCAAACGCCAGGAGTTGAACGTCGACCAGGTCTTCCACAACACCACTTTCGAGCCAGCTCCGCTTCGCATGTCAGCGCATTCTCCCCGCGCTCGACCTCGAAAAGGTCGTCTCAACTAGATGTCTTCTCCTCGGTGCGGGCACCCTCGGGTGTTACGTTTCCCGCACGCTCATGGTACGTCGATCCTCCTCGGTGCGCATCACGCTCACCCGTTTGGCACCAGCCTGGCTGGGGTGTCCGAACGATCACGTTTGTCGACTCCTCCCGCGTCTCCTCAAACCCGGTCCGCCAACCCCTGTTTGAATTCGAAGACTGCCTTAATGGCGACAAGCCCAAGGCTTCCGCCTGTGCAGAAAACAGACTCAAGAAAATATTTCCCGGCGTCGTACGGCCATCTCTTGGTCATCTAACGTGTACTAACACCACCGTTAGAACGCGACTGGTCACCAACCCCGGATACCCATGCCCGGACACCCAATACTACCCCCTGCATCGGTCGCACAGGCGCAGAAAGACGTGGAACAGCTCGAGGCGTTATTTGACAGCCACGATGCGGTATTTCTGCTTATGGATTCGCGCGAGAGTCGGTGGTGGCCCGTAGTGTTGGGTGCTGCCAAGGGCAAGGTCTGTCTGTTCTCCCCCTCACATTCAATTTTGAATGAGGCAAGGATACGAAAACCGGTGCTTGCCAGTGATAGATCGTGCTGAACGCTGCACTGGGATTTGATACATATCCGAGTCTCACGATGCGGCACGGTGCTAGCGCTACTGCGACCAATCCAAACTCAAATGCCCAGAGGCTGGGCCGTTACTATTGCAACGACATCGTCGCACCTGCGGATGTGAGCATGTCATGCGGGTGGGCTCGACGTCGGACGGCTTACGCTTTCATAGTCACTCTCTGATCGTACACTCGACCAAATGTGTACTGTCACTGGCACCCGACCTGGGCTGGTCTCGATCGCGTCATCTACTGCCGTTGAGCTCCTCGTGTCGCTTTTGTAACATCCGGATGGGTGAGCCCCTTGACCGTGTCTGCGTGTCTGCACCACACCGACGTCTAACGTCGTGCACGCCACATAGCCTCCACACTTCGCCGCCGCCCCCGAATAACACTGATACCGAGGGTTCCTCGACCGGCAGCATCCTCGGCCTCGTCCCTCACCAACTTGAACTCCGCGGCTTCCTGGCGCAATTCCGCACTCTCCTCATCAGGGCGCTGCGTACGATTGTTGTACGGGTTGCAGCGAGACAATATTGAAGGCGTACGAGAGCGGAGGTTTCGGAATGCTATTGAATGCGTTCAACGAAGCGGGGTACTTGGAGGCGTTGACGGGGCTAGATCGGTTATATGACGAGGGGGATAAGGTATTGGAGAACGTGGACTGGGAGGAGGAAGACGAGGATATCCCAGTGTAAGACTGTATGACTGTAATTTGTGCTTCATAATCCAACAAATAATAGTCCGGTATCGTGCTGCAGGGTATGTTACAGCTTCACGAGATCAACCGGATGGACTCACTGAATCGTTACGCGAAATGTGCCAATGATCCCGTTACCCTGATGGAGTTCGAAGACATGATTCAGAAGGACTTTTGTCCCCCCAAGCCTGAGTCCTCCGTTCTGCGCGTTGATACGCGCCCTCGCCTTGTCTCTCCCGTTTGATTGCAAAAAGATTACTGTCAGTGTTGACGGATAGTAGAATCCAGGAAATTTTCCGAACATTCGACTATGTAACGGTACCGTCTCCCGCAGCCCCCCTCCGAGCCGACCATCTCCGTGCGCAATCGTAAGCACAAATGTTCTATCCTTTCTCAGGCTCCTGTTCATTCTTGTCGTGTCAATACACTTACGGTTTGGTGAGCACAAGTCCTTCACACCAATTAGCTCTCGTGCGCATTGTAGACCGGAGTCTGACCGTGTGGATGTACCTAAATACAGCGCCATTGGGATGTTGGATAGGCTAGCAGACGGTGTACGCTAACAACGTGCAAGCGCATGCACCTATTCCTCGTTCTCGCCTTGCGACTCGCACACGCACTTTGCACGGATGCTCGCCCGCCCTTTCCATCTTTGTCGACCTCCCCACCCCGCTCACGGTCGCTCTCTTCCCCACCCGCCGATCCGTGGCCCGTCGTCGCACAAAGAGGTGGGGGCGAAGCGAGGCGGGATAAGCACATGCACCATGCACGAGCTTAAGCGCGTTTGATGGGTGATCACGAGTGCGGGACGATGATGGATAACAAATAGGTGACAGAGGAACACGGCAAGGTGAAAGCGTACTCTCGAATATTATGCTCGTAGAGTCTCGAGCGCGTTGGTAGTGAACGGTACTCGGACGATTTGCCAGCGATGTGAGACCCGGAGCAAAGAGAGGTGGTGTCATTGAGAGCTTGAACTGCTAGCGCACGAGTCTGATAGTTGGAAACGAGATCAAAACTATCACTGGCAACTGAAAACAATATCCACTCACACCCGCACAAACGTTCACTGATTATCGCTCTCAAGATAACAATTACCCGCGCACAACATCAGGTTCTTGCCATCCTGTCGCATACGACCTGAGCTGTTTGATAAATCCGATTGCTTAGGAGCGAGCGCGCGACATGCGTTCAAGTTGGATGAACTTGGCTAGAAGTAGATTACGATGCAGAAAAAGCAAAGTAGGTAGGGTGCGCACTATCGATGATCCAAGTGCTTGAACGTAGCATCACTGAGCACACGCCTCTATATACAGCTTTGGCTTGACCATGTCCTCCCGTCGCGCGGGCGGCTTCCGAAGAGGGGTGGCACCTGGGAAATGACTCGGACGCGCAAGATCTCACCTCAACGTGGCGCGTTATCTGGTTGCTTGCGTGCGTCGGCCGGGTGGGGCGGGCACGGGCGTGAAACCGCCGAGCTCCGAGGCCCATTAGGCATCAATGTCACGAGGGCGGTGTCACTTGAAAGGTGCGGACCGCGCTGAGGGTAGGCATTCAAATATTCAGGTCCGGCGTGATTGCGGCCGCGTACTATTAAGTACTAAAATTTAGCCATGCCTCATTCGCACAGCCACTTGCCAGTTCGCCACGAGACAACAACTTGAAAACTTGAAAGCCTGAGGTATCATCCCCCCGGGCCAGACCACGCAGCGTCGTCACCGGTCCAACAAATGCCCACAGCGTCTTATTATCACGACAACGAGCCCCGTGGCAGTGACCAGGCTCGGATAATAGGCTCGGACACGACCGCGACAACCCTCCCCCGAGCCGCCTTGCCCCGCGCTGGGCTCTTCTCCGGTCTGTCTCGCTCCGTTTTGACCGTTGCCGCCGTGACCTGGATGACTGCTGACATTTGCCCAGATTTCGACGTCGCAGTGGACATTATTACTTGCCTCCACTTCGTCGCATCGGCAGGCACATGGACTCCTTCAAATTGATTTCTTTTCTTCGAGTACCATCGCTTACTGCAAGCCGCATCTCCTTCTGGGGTGTATCTAGCAAGGACTACAACCAATTGCACACAATGATATATCATCACCAAGCATGGTCCGACCCAAGATGTCCACATGTCCGATTTGTATCTTCCGATTCCGCCGACCCATCCCCATCGTACCATATCTCCACTCCGTAGATTTGCGATCTGCGTGGCACAGCCCAAGATGAAGCTTACGCAAGCTTGCGGATTGCGACAACGATTCTTTGTCGTGGTCCGGTTCGAACTTGGAAGAAGAGTCTTTGTCTCCGGCGTAGCTTCTGAGGCTGGGCCCGATATGGCCGCGTCGCTATATGTAGGACCCATTGCTACGGATGGACGTCTCTACCCGGGCGTTACAACTAGTCGTCCGTATGCAGCATCAGTCGCATGGAGGGTGCAAGCGGGTGCCAGTGGCTGCTGACGAGATCGTTGTCCCAGGACGTCGGAATTGAAGTCGTGGAAATATTGTGGTCGCAGAGTCGACGCAGACACGTGTCTCCAATTTCGGAGTGTTACCATCCTGGCACCCCCTGTCATACACAGGATGAACACAGAATAGGATGTTTTCATTCTTCTTGGATGCGGCGTCCAGTCTGCGGTACGAGTACTAGCCTCATGGCACGCCTCGAGGCTACAACACCGCGAGGAACACGTAATTGCTACCCTTCGACACTATATTCCCATTATCGTGCCAGCACCGTCAGTGTCTCTGAAGTTCCGTGATCAATGTTTAACTCAGTTGTCATGGTATTGCTGATGAGCAATGTGATACTAGGAGCTCCACGTGAAAGACTCATACTTAATCTAGGCATGGATTAGACCAATGCCTGGATGCTAGGAGTATTTCAAACTATCATCATCATCTCCTCTCATCAATATTAAATTGCAAGGGAAGTTAATGATGGAAACTGAGATGTCATGGTGACATAAATTGATCTTTGTTATCTAGAGATAGCATCACCTCAAACTTAGTTATGGACAGACATAATAGTTCAATTGGAAACACTATGACACACATGACATACCATTACTAACTAAAAACAACTTTGCTTTGATCTTGATCTGATGATAAATAATTTGATGATCTGATCAAATGGTCTCATGGCAGTCTAGGATTATCTACACTTTATCATAGTCACATATTGAATCTAGGCATGGATCAGACCAATGTCTGAATGCTATGAGTTATTCAAACAATTATCAGAGATAGCATCGCTTCACTAGTCTATCAGATCAATAGCTTAAGTGGTAGAACTGTGTAATGTCCTGACATACCATTATCAACCAAAGGAAACCTGGAGGCAAGATGATCACTCTGCTGATTTCTGTTTCATGACAGATCACCACTGGTCAGATGTAGCCATTGCAGTCTAGGATTGTCTCCACATTATCAAGAGCACATACCAAAGCTAGATGTTGATCAGTCCCATGTCTACATGCCATGAGCATATCAGATCAATAGCTTAAGTGGTAGAACTGTATAAGGTCCTGACATACCATTATCAACCAAAGGAAACCTGGAGGCAAGATGATCACTCTGCTGATTTCTGTTTCATGACAGATCACCTCTGGTCAGATGTAGCCACTGCAGTCTAGGATTGTCTACAAATTATCAAGAGCACATACCAAAGCTAGCTATTGATCAGTCCTATGTCTGCATGCCATGAGCATGTTAGATCACCATCATTATTCCCTCTAATTGGTCATAGATTGCAAGTGAATATAATAATTGAACTAGAGATGTCATGGTTACATAAATTGACCATTTTCATCTGGAAATAACATCCCTTCACCATTCCCCTGATGTAAGTAAGATGCCGCAGTCCCGTGCGATAGCTTCCCTTCCATCAACTTCGTCTTCGGGGGCACATCGTTCCCCATTTCCTCAGCCTTTCTGAACCTTGGGCCGGTGTCTGGTTCTAATCAATGTGCTAGTGGCATCGTGGAGAATCTTGACGATGATTGTGAGTCGTTTCATCCAAGCGCACTCTTTTCCACGTTCTGGCACTTGTGTATGTCTGCCGTCGCTCATTCATGCCTTTTCTTTGTTGTCGAATTAGCATTCTGGATTGTTGGGGACGTGTTCCTCGCAAGCGTCTACACCAAATTCGATCTTGAAAACTCGCGGGTCGGATTCGCCCGGCTTGCTTGAGCGAATCCCAGAAATCGACCGAGACTCGTCTCAGAACTTACATTCCGCGAGAAGTCGATCCTGCGAATGTGATCGACAGCTGTGCAGTATGAATGGCGCATTGTGTGGATACCAGGCGGGATTGTCAACTGGACCAGTTTCTCTGAATTCAAATGTTCTGTGTAGTCGACTTGAGACCATTCGCTATCTCCAGGGGAGTACGACGGCGGGCAGTGGTACTAGGAAAAGCAATACAGCGTGCAACTTGTACTTATCTTGGGTAATGAGATACATGGTGCGCACATATGTGCCAGCATGGCGAACTTGCAGCCGGATCATTATGGTAAACTGGCGATGACTTCATCCAGACGAGTTGCCTCGAGTCCGGATGGATGGCATGGTTAGCACGATGGGCTTCTAAGGCAAAGACTCAAAAGGTTCTACATGGCATTCTACGACCGTCGCACCTGGAAACCATAGATGATTTAGATGGAAAAAGATCAATAACGATGTTTCACTCCATGAGGGTGGCACTGTCAAAAACGCCGTAGTGCGCGCAGCCTCAGTGATGGGCACTCAGTAACTGATCATGTACTTGAAGCTGCTAGTTTGGAGAAGATCAAGTACTGCTTGTCCTTGATATTCGAGAGTGTAATGGTGATAGGCCGTGCAAAGATTATAATGCCAGGTGATCAGGAGGCTGAGAATGATGTGCAGCTTGAGTGGCGGGTAACGAGGTTTCTTTCTTGATCGATTAAAAACTACTTGCAGCCAACTTGCTTGGTGTCGCGATTGGGTCGGGACCTTTCAAGAAGGCCGGCGAGAAGTCACTGGAAACCCGACCATAAGGCGCGATATTGATATTGGGTAAAACTACCTACATCGAAAAAGAGGACTCCAGGATGAGGCTGAACAGCTTATCCTTCTGGATTTCTTTTCTTCGCGAGGAGTTTGAGCGATTATCACAATAAGAGAATGTATATGAAGCTCAGGCTGGGATCGGGTCGAGATAATTGTGTCGGATGCCACGAGCAACCTGGATCAGCAAAAATACAGCTATTTCCACCGCCGGGCATGGATCCCGTGGCATGCGACAATAATAATGCGTAACCTTGGTTTCTGCTCGCAGCAGTGAAAGTTGGCAACGGCTTCGCTTTTGTTGTTGCGTTCTATGCCCGCCGAGTTCGGGAACAAAAACGATGGACTCCAGATACTTCGCTCTTTTGGGAAGGACCCCGTAATGTATATTCCTATTGGACTACGCGATTCCCGTTAAGTGCATATTAACGTTGATTGCGGCAGAATCTCAGGCTCTCAAGACTTCGAAATGAACCATTATGTATCCTATGTTTGGGTCGTTTAAAAGGTGGGGCTATCGAATCGTAGGTTCATTCACTTTTGCACTTCTTTACTCACCAGTGTGTCCTCCATGCGCTTTGCTCTAACGACCTCCATAGTCGCGCTGGCTATCTTGGCTGCAGCGGTGCCACAACCTGTGGAGAAGGGGACCGGTTTAGCGATCCCCATCACCAAACGCTCAAATTTGGTGAATCCCGACAAGACTGTCAACTTTGAAGCGCTCAACGCCCATGTCGCATTCGTCAAGGCGTACGTCGTAACTTTCTTCCGTGTCTTTGCATCCGCTCACTAGCAAATACGTACCTTAGTAAGATCCTTCGTGGTCTCGAAAGTTTTGAGAGGAATACGGGAGCTCCACACCCTGCAGATTTGAGAGGAAACCAGAGACGGGCTACTGGCTCTGTTCCTCTGAGTGACGCCAACAACAACGTGTGGTACGGCGGCATTTCTGTCGGCACCCCGCCATCTGATTTCACTGGTGAGATTTATTGCTCTGTTAGTGAACACGTGTCCAATAATTTCTCGCAGTGGACTTCGATACGGGCTCAAGGCATGTTTCTAAGTTCAGTTCCATTACATGGACGTACTAAATCAGATCTTAGTGATCTCTTCTTACCAGGCCCTAACTGTACTGCGAACTGTGAGGGCCACACCATTTACAATCCCAAGTCCTCTTCGAGTGCCAAGGACTTGGGAAAGACCTTCAACCTCGCGTATGGCCCCGGCGGTGCTAACGTCGTTTCTGTAGAGGCGTATACAGATGACGTTACTGTTGGCGGGCTTACGGTATGTGCGCCTTTTGTTCATCTCGTACTATGTAGTGTCTTATAGCCGAGGAAGGCGCCTAGTCAAACTCTGGGGGTTGCCACCCATTATACGTCTAGTTTCGCACCAGACGCGCTCCCCGCAGATGGTTTAATGGGAATGGCCTTCGAAACAATCTCTGATTACGGGGCGTCACCAGTACCTCAGACTCTGGGTCTCAATGCATTCTCTTTTAAACTCTCGAGTTCCGGGTCGGAGTTGTTCCTGGGCGGTGCGAACTCGAATTTATACACGGGCGACTTCGTGTACATCCCTGTAACGAAAAAAGTAAGCAAACTGAGACGTTCACATTGTCCGCCAGTGCTGACATGGTCGGGCAGGGTTACTGGGAGGTCAACATAGATAGCATTGAGGCCAACGGACAGACGCTCTTCACTGAAGTCGATTCCATCGTTGACACCGGAACCTCTCTGATTGTTGGGGACCCTTCTCAAGTTGCCCAGTTTTCCGCTGCACTTGGTGGTACTGATGCATCGAGTACTGCCGGTCCAGGGTACTTCACCTGTACGTATGCAATTCCTTCCTCTCCACTCATTCATTGACGTTTCGCAGTCCCGTGCGATAACTTTCCGTCGGTCAGCTTCACCTTCGGGGGCACATCATTTGCGATATCCAACAATTACCTTAACCTCGGGCAATTGTCTGCCGGTTCCGATCAATGTGTGAGCGGTATTGTGGGCTTGTCTACCCCTGCATGTCAGTATCTCGTTTAAACTTGCCCTCACGCGGTCGCGACATTCTGGTGCTCACTGTTCTTCCTTTTCCCCGAAATAGCATTCTGGGTCGTTGGCGATGTATTCCTTCAAAATGTCTATACGACCTTCGACGTTGCAAATTTGCGGGTCGGATTTGCTCAGCTTGCTTAAGTGGATCCTGTCAACCCATGACTCGTCCAGAAATAGATCATATCTACAAGTATAATGTGATACCAGCGCACACCGCGCACAAATAAATTAACCATGGAGATGCTATGAGGAGGTTGCAACTTGCCAAGCTCGATTCGGAGGAACTTGAGGACCTGGATGCAGTGGCAGTTTTGCTGTTCTACCTGTGTGAGAAAAACGCTGCTTGCACGGCGATCATCTCTTACGATCAATGTGGTCCGAATAAGTTATCGCAATGGAAGAATAATGAGCAGGTACCCAAAGCAACACACAATATGAATGAAACGCCCCAAGCTTAGGGGGTACAGCCGCCGCATGATACCAAGCCAAAATAGTGTACACTCAGCGCTAAACCTTGCCTGATTAGATATCATTGGATCAGAGTCATACACATGAGTTCTCGCCAAGAGAAAATGATGCAACGATAGCGGGCAATGGTGCCAAAAGCGACAATGCAACTCGGATGGGGAGGAGACGCCGCTGCGGTGATAGATGGCCTACTGCAAGCTGTATGCATCTTGGAAATGTATCCACCCGCGGCCGCCCGGAGCCATGAGTGCTCCGTCTTGAAGTCGATGGGGGATCTTCTCAACTGCATGCTTCAAGAAGGATTGCCAGCCTGAGTGGGAGAGGAGGCTGTTACTAGTATGTACGGGCTGCCGTATACGTGTACGTTGTGACTTTTCAGTTGTGCCGCGGACTTCAACCTAAGTTCCAAAGTTACGAGCTTATCGTCCCACTACTAGTAACTTAGCACCCGTTAGCTGTGCTGGCCACCGGTGGTGCTCACCAATTTCGGGCTCTTTTCGCTTGAATTCGGCGAGAGTTGTGATACAAACTTGAAGCAGTGCGTACTCCTCGCCAGCCTCTTGCCATCGAGAGAGCTGATGCCTATTCCATTGACCATCAAGGATATCACTGGTATGTCCACCGGTGGTTCAGATGGCTGTTTCCTGGGCTCACTGCTATTTTTGAGTTGTGAGCCAGGACATATGAATATCTTCTTCGTGGCCACAAACTTCCGGGTTCAAAGTATTCAGCGACGCTGGCTTCCCTCGTGTTGCGGCGATTCAGCGTGATTACAATATTTCGATTTTCACTCTCGCCTCATGTCCGAGCCATTTAAAAGGTGAGGCGTCGAATTGGACACCAATTGGCCTTCGCGTTTCCACCGCGTGAAACAGTATCCCGCCATGCGTCTCGCTTTCACTGACACGATGTACATTGTTGCAATTGTTGTTAATGTGTTGGTTTCAGCAGCGCCACAGCCACAGCCAGTGCAACAGAAGACGGGTACGGCGATCCCCATTTCCAAACGCTCAAGCTTGGTGAATCCCGACAAGTCTGTCAACATCAAAGCACTCAATGCCCATGTTGCCTCGGTCAATGCGTATGTCGTGTTCCTTCGTTCGATTGAATGTACTCAAACATGCAAACTAGAAAAATCCTTCATGGTCTCGAGAAGTACGAGAGGAACATCGGTGTTCCCCACCCTGCTTCTTTTATGGTAAAGCAGAACCTGGCCACCAGGGCTATTCCATTGGTCAACATCGGCAACGAGCTGTGGTACGGAGACATTTCTGTTGGTACACCACCTTCTACCTTTACTGGTGAGACTTCCCCCTCTTTCAGTGGGCACGCATTAATCTGTCGCAGTGGACTTTGATACGGGCTCAAGGTATGCACATTTCTGCTGTACGTATGATCCTGGTGTGCGTGCTAAACACGAATGCAGTGATCTCTTTTTACCAGGCCCCAACTGTACTGTGAACTGCTATGGCCACACTATTTACAAACCTGGTTCCTCCGAATCTGCTCATAACATGAATGAGACTCTCACTCTCGAGTATGGAGACAGTTCCTTCGTTCGAGCAGATGAGTATACCGATTCGGTGACCGTCGCTGGACTTACGGTATGTACGATTGTCGTTCTTGACATTCACAGATTCTGACAATCGAGCAGGCACTAAACCAGACCCTTGGCGTTGGAACACAGTACTCTACTGCGTTTTCAATATATCAATTTCCTGCAGATGGTTTGTTAGGAATGGCCTTCCAATCTATATCTGCTTTCCATGCATCGCCAGTATTTCAAACTCTCGTATCCCAGGGAACGACTAAAGAGGCTGCCTTTTGCTTCAAACTCGCGAGTTCTGGCTCCGAGTTGTATCTTGGCGGTGCGAACTTAAATCTGTACACGGGTAACTTCACGTACACCCCCGTGACCAAAGAAGTTAGTAAGCTTCCAGGATCACATTCACCACTAAAATTGACATGATCGTTTAGGCTTATTGGGAGGTCAACATGGACAGCGTCGTGGGTAAGGGTCAGACGATCCTGAGCAACGTCAGCTCCTTCATCGACACCGGCACCAGCCTCGTGATTGGCCAACCTTCCGAAGTTGCACAATTGTATGAAGTGCTTGGTGGTACTGATGCGTCGTCCACTCTCGGTCAAGGGTATTATACTTGTGTGTGTGCAATTCCTTCGTTCCTACTCCTTTGTTAACATCTCGTAGTCCCGTGTGATGCCTTTCCGTCAGTCAGCTTTACCTTCGGGGGCACATTGTTCCCAATCTCCGTAGACTCTCTCAATCTTGGGAAGGTGTCTTCTAATTCGACGCAATGTGTTAGCGGCATTGTTGGGGGAAGCACACCTTCTTGTGAGTACCTCGCTCAAAATATATATTCCTCGCACTCTCGTGAACTTGTCATCTCTGCGTTGTGTTCATTATCTTCCTCCCTTCCATGTTGGAATAGCGCTCTGGGTTATCGGCGATCTGTTCCTTTTGAACGTCTACACAAAGTTCGATGTCGGAAATTCGCAGGTCGGATTCGCTCAGCTCGCTTGAGGCCAGCTTCCTCAGAAAATGGATATCAAATTTGGAAGGGGATGGGGGATTATTGATCAATAAATTGGGGCAGTATAGTTAATGACGTTCCGCCAACTAAATAGAATATTGGGAGTACTAAGCGCCCTTCTCACACAATGATTAGTATGTCTGCGGTCTACGACTGTCTTTGTCCAGACTTGTCAATAATCACGAAGTTTTAATGCCTGTGTCGTTGTGGAGAGTATAGTATGGACGGCACGATTGCTCCACTAAAACAGATCGTGGAATGCATAGAGGAAATGCTACCCTTATACAATATTGCACTGTTCGTGACCCCTGGTTTCGTCTCGATCGAGCAAACAACCTAGAACGTTCGAAGAAAAAGAGGCATCGTGATCATTCAAGTGACATCACAAGCAAGTCTGGCTGCGACAGCCAGCGGGGATGTATAAATAGGCGAATGTACGGAACCAAAATTGATAAAGCATCACTAAATGATATCAATAGCGGCACGTTAGATCGTCATTCCAGTCTTCGGAACCGACGCCTTCGGCGACAACAAAGATCCTGTATGGGTCGTACGTGTCCTTGATGCTTTTCAACATCGAGTAGTGTGCACCGAAGAAGGTTTTTTGCCAGTCGATCTCGAACAGGGAAGCCTGTCCCAAGCGCGGGAGATGGAGGGGAGGGAACGCGAGACGAACAAATAAATAAGTAAATAGGCACGCACACAGCCGACGAACGCACCTCGTTAAAGTAAGCCCCATCTCCGGGCGAGAGTTCATACGTGGCCTGGACCCATCCGCGGAGCTGGGCGATTAACCCTTGAATTTTTGTGGATGACGCGCCGTCCGCCCAGTATACACTACATGTGGTCTCGACGACGGCATTGCGCCAAGCGGGGTTCAGCCCCGCAGAGTCGGCAGCGAACTGGCTGACCTTACCGCCAGCGACCGTGCTGCGTAGGCAGCGGATAGGTCAAACATGTGTGCAGTAAATAAAGCAGGAACGAAAACGTCGTACGTACTTAAAATTGGTACCACAATCAATGAGAATATCCGCGAGCTGGCTGGCATTGGCTGCGATCGACTCCCGCGAGAGCAGGCGACCGGTGAACATGTCATTCCCACCGTTTTCGACGCCGGTGTTATAGATGGCCAGGTAGAGCTCATAGTATGATGGAGCATAAACTATCTGGTCTGTAAATACCACTCCCAGCGGCGCGAGGGAGGTAGAGTAGTTGTGCCAGGCGCGGGTCGTCGCCACTGCAGTCTCGTTGGTCATGTTGGGCGCGAGGTAAGTGAAAATCAGCTGTTGGTCGGTGATGGAGCCGTACCCGCCCCAGCCGTCATCCGTGAATTGGGCCTGGGAACGCAGCAACTCGGTGACGAGCTCTGGCAGCACGGAGGCGTTGGTGATGTTGGCCGTGTAGGAATAGAACTGAACCGGAACGGCAGGGTAGGTGCGGTATGTGACGGACGTGACGATACCGTATGTGGATCCACCCCCTCCGCGCAAAGCCCAGAAGAGGTCCTGGTTTTGATGGTTGTTCGTAATCAAAAACTCTCCCGTGGAGAGGACAACCGAAATTTCGATAGCGTTATCAGCACCTTTGGATCGACGGCATTGGTTAGCTGAATTCGATCATATTTTTCGAACTCACCAAGCCCGTAGCTGGGTGACAACACAGAGTGACCCCCACCTGCTAACCATCCACCAGACGAACCGACAGAACCGCCGATGGAGGCGCCGCCAACCATGATGCGCCCATAGATGTTTATGGCAGCGTATGCTTCGTGCCATTGGACACCAGCGCCGAGCGTCATGGCTACGCAGAACGAGCAGTTAACGACAAAAGCACACCACCGACTTTCATTTGGAGATCTTACCTTCGTATGTCTCGTTTCCTGATACACCCTGAGGGACAAACGCAGAATTGTACGTGATATTTTTCATATTGTGCGTCCATACCACAAACGAGCCTCGCGCCGTGCTACGCCCGAGGTAGTCATGGCTGTGCATGGATCGCTCATTGAATCAATCATAGGGCACATAGAAAAGGGCAGGCGACCTACCCAGTGTTTTTGACGACCAACTTCAAGTTCTGGTCCACAGAAAAGTTGACTGCAGCCTGAATGTCCTCCACCGAGCGCGCGTCTACGCCAATCACTGGTACACTCCCTTGTTGACAAATGCCAGTGATGGTCGTGTTGCGAAAGCACGCGTCGATCGTCCCATTCTGGAAGACGAACGTCTCAAAATTTGGTGCTTGCATCGATCCGGGCATGGACGAGCGCCAGTTTCCGTCAAACCAATTCTCGAGGACCGCAGAGCAGTTTCCTGAGGGTTCAGAAAGCGGGTAGCATGCCGACGCGCTCGGGAGTGGGTATATGAGCGGCTGAGAGACCTGGGATTGGAGTTGCGAGAACGTGGAGGCGGACGGCCAGCAGGGATCACCGTAGGTGCAAAGGCAACCAGAGCTACCTGCGCGGACGAGCATAGGCCCTCCTAACCCAACCAGGGCTAGGACAGAGACAACCTTCATCTGCTCGTTGAACGGTTCGACGCGTTCAGAGTGATGATGTTATTCTGGGACAAGGAATGGCAAATTATAAATGGCGCCATAGCCTGAGCGTCCAGCAATTAATGGTAATAATTGCGATGCGCATTTCACAACCGATCGCTTGAGTATCTGAGTCAGAAGTCGGGGTGTAAGCACTACACAGCATGATAACGTTTATAACAAACAACTTGAACC
The DNA here is from genome assembly GCA_038091055.1 of Leccinum angustisporum. Lineage (NCBI taxonomy): Eukaryota > Fungi > Basidiomycota > Agaricomycetes > Boletales > Boletaceae > Leccinum > Leccinum angustisporum. Next base: position 33,153 of record JBBPNU010000054.1, read on the forward strand.
CTCTTACGCGTAAACGAAAAAGACACAAAGCGCTGCAATCTGTCATGCCAGGCGGAAACAGCATACCGATCAGTGCAATGCTGTTGAATTGCTCGATCCGGGGCATGTCACGATGCGCGAGCGGCGAAAGTTTACACTAGTACTGTAAAGCCTCCGAGGCTGCGTCGCCTATCGAATCAAAGCAAAGGTCGCCCATCTAAGTAGGACAGGCAGCGACCAATCGCAATGGCCGACTAGCTCAGTTGGTTAGAGCGTCGTGCTAATACTTGGGCCTGAGACCGTCACTTGTCACCACGAGATGGTTTTAGGGCTGAGTCACGCGAAGGTCTTGGGTTCGATCCCCACGTTGGCCATAAAATTTTGCTTTTGAATTGCTTTCCTAGATCACTATGATCATCACGAACGACACCTCCAAACAGTCGTTGGACTCTACCGAACGTCTCAAAGTCAATCCAGATGAGGTGATTAGTCCGCGGTGTTAACTCGCAGATACTGAGCATGTCGATCTTACAGCCTCCCCCATCGTATTCCCCTCCGGAAGAACAAGCCGGCGGAAGCTCTTCTCCCCCCATCACTTTCAAGACCAAACCAACCAACTATCTAGCGCTCAGCAACGAAAATGACACCATCCGAGGCGAATTCGTCATCGATCCTTCCATATCCATCCCGTCTTCCATGTTGCCTCCCCTATGCGACAGCAAAACAGAAGAGGATCGGGAGAATCTCAGTCTCAAGTCCAAGAACGGCTCCGTTCATGGTGATATATGGCTGCTAGGCCCTTCGGGCGATGCCAAAATCGATCCATGCAATCCCCGGCGTACGACCATCTCCCTCATCTCTTCAAATGGCTCCATTTCTGCCCAAGTGGTGCGTCACTTCGTTCCGGCCGTACGTGTCGCTGACGTGCGCTAGCGAACTCTAAAAAATGCCGCGCCGTTCTCACTTACTGGGCGCACCTCCAACGGATCGATTCGGTTGGGATTACCCCGATCCTTTGAGGGGCTGATAACTGTCTCCACGCATCACGGGAGTATCCACATGAGTGATGAGATCATCCAGAACGCGACCCAACTCAGTCAGCTTGACACTACCCAGCGGTACTTTGTTGGCGATTTTAAATTGCTGGGGGAAGAGCCGTGGCGGGGCGATCAGGTCGAGGTCGAGGCGCCGCATGGGTCGATTCGCGTCAAGTATGTCGACGAATTGGCAGACTCTCAGTGTAAGAAGGGTTTCCTAAGCCGGTTGTTTGGAAAGTGATGTCGGTGAGACACACCTCTAGTTGAGGCCCCATCTTGTATAGGTATTGGCATCTGTACTGACTTTCTTATTATGCCAAGGCTCTGCTCAGTGAGTCGTACCCGAGTAAGATCCAGCTTTTGTTTTCCAATCCGTGTCGCACAAGATCAAACCAGAAAAACAGGGAATTCATGTAATGCATTGTCTATATAACTAATCGACAAAGTTAAGTAGCAGGGCAGCTCTCGGCGTCAGTTCCTGTGTTTTCCTGACCAGTCGACTGGAAACGTTGGCGAAATGGCCTGGGTAAAGCACAGTACGAGCCAACGTCCCAGGAAATTTACACGGACAGTGATATGTTTCCACATCATCGTGGCACACCTTATGGAACAAGTGGAAACCCTGATCACCTCTACGACGTAACAAGGAAGTGACACATTGGTTATGGGCTGTACAGCGATGCAGTGTGGATGCGCATGGCAAGACAGGAGGATGCGGGACGGACCAAGTTGACTCGGACAATGCCACAATGTTCACGCGCTATCATGCGATGCGGTCATTGGCACGGTGTGTTTGTTAGATCACGTCCACAGATCTTGTCCGAGTCGGTGCTAGTCTACTATCATCTCCGTTCGTGTGTGATGCATGTGATGTATCATGTGGACAAACTCTACATCTGACTCTTTGTGTGCATGTTCTACGTCATTTGGATGGCGGATATGACGTCCCAAACCCCAAATAAATAGGCGCGATTTATTAGTAATAGTGGGCGTGATTTAGCGTGTTTTGGAATATCGTGTGCGCGATTTAACGGTTAGGTGCGCGCGATATAGACAAATGAAATATATATTCCACAACATATTCTTCTGCAGGTACCTAAGTTCCCTCTAAGTACTAACTAAGAGCCTGAGCACGACGAGGGTTGTGAAGGTCACTGACGAGTGAGGCCTCTGAGGCTTCAGAAGCAACAGATACTCTAGAGTCCGGATACGCTAGCTTGGATGTTGGCTCGTGGTCATAGAATGGGGATCCCCCTACACTCTTTGGACATCGATGGCTTCACGAGACCAAGGACTATCTTCTCCAAGATATCACGATTTTGCTG